>RJWJ010018583.1:0-31243 GCA_004363605.1 Indri indri
CCCCCTTTCTTTTGAATAATTACTGCTTTCTTATCATGGTTTCCCCAGCCCCACTCTGTTCCTCTGCTTCCCAAAAAAACACTACTGAGATACCGAGTTGCTAAGTTACCCTGACTTCATGGGCCCTGAGCTAATCCCCATCTGTGCTAATCCAACTTCAGAAATAGCACCCAATCCAGAGGTGATCCCCGCTCACTTTAGCTCTTCCTCAGAATTATTCAGCCAAGCCCAAACCTAATGAAAAGCCCCCGCCTATTCCCTTTTACCAAGACACTGCACTATTTCTCATAGTGCGGGCTCTCCTTTGTTGCAGAAAGTTGAATAATCCTACCTTTGTGGTACTACAAGTGTGTTCCTCGTTGCCTCTTTTGGATGAGATAATATCAATAGGAATAATAATAAAATTATTATAGTATAATAATGTAATTCCCTTAAGGATGCTGAGAGAATTCCATGAGATGATGTATATAAAGCACTTAGAATGATAGGTGGCATATAGCTACCCTTAATAAATGCTAAGTGCTATTTTTATTATTGTTATTATCATCATCATCATCATTGCAACATAACCCTTATTGGTGTCTGGCATCAATCTTTTCCCTGACAAGCCAATCTGCATGAGACTTTAAAGTATTCTCATCTATTTATTCTCCTATTTGAAACTTGCAGTGGTCTTCCATTGCTATCAAATAAAGTTCAAACTTAGTGTGATATTCAACCCCTGCCAGATTGACACCAATTACCTTTGTCTTTACATTCTCCTACGAGACGTCTCCACTCCATATGGCTGGTTTTTCCCTGGCTTCCAAAACATGGCTTACGTGTGACTTCTACTCAAGACAGATTCCCATCTTGTAATGGCCCCAGCTTCCTTTGAAACTCTCCAAATACTCATCCTTCAGCCTACTGCAAAGCTCTCTTCCTCCAGAAAGTCCCCTCATCGACTCATCATCTCCTTTGAACCACACCAAGCCTTATTGTTTAGTCCACTCATGTAGCATTCAACCATATACTTATTTGCATGGTTACTTTGTTCACAAACACATTTTTATTTATATTTTATCTAGATTTTATCTGGCAAATACTGGATCACATACTTCTCATCACAAATAATTTTGTCATAAATAAATGATATCTCTTGAGTGAATAGCTTCATAAATCAACCTTTCTGTTCCTAAATAGTATATTTATTCCATGAACTCCTTTTCAATTAATTTGCAGGATGAATTTCTTTTAACATGTGCAAATTTCAGGGGGGTGTCCTCAAACGTGTTCAGAGAGGGATTTTCAATTCCGACTGCAAAACAAATGAATAATTTGCACACAGTCACATTGCCTTTACCTGCCTCTGCTGCAAAATCATATTGAGATACCTTTGTCTTTACCTGACCTATAACTGTTTTTGCTCTGTGACCATTCTCTTTTAAATTTTCCATCTTCTCAATTTGTGCAAAAGATTATAGTGAATCTTTTGATTATTTTTATCTCTAATTCTGTCCCCTAAATTAAATTAACATATTTTCTTAACCTTTTGAAGGTTTTGTACCTGCTGAACTTAATCCTCTAAATTTATTATCCCACTTTTGATCCTCTCTGTCAGATAATTTTATAATAATCTTTCATTTCACCCATTCTGATTTATTCAGACAGAATCATCCTGTTTTCCTTAAGTCCCTTGGTTTTGCTAGTTTCTTCCCAACACTATCACTTTCTTTTGAAGCTCTTCTTACTACAAAGTCCAGAGGCATATTTCATTTCTATTCACTATATTCATACAAGCCAAATATATTTTTTTCTAGTCTCTTTGAAAAGAACTATACTCTTTAAGGTTTTATTATGGCATTCCTTAACATGCTCTAGCATTTTTTTCTTATAGATTTAAATGTCCAACACACTGAATTAAGATTATATTTTCTTCCTTGATTTTCATTTCTAAAAGCACAAGGCAAAGAAGAGGTTGTTTACTCTGTCTTGTTGTGACTTGCATTTACTCGTGACTGTTCACTGAACCCTCCTGTTCACATGCACGTCAGGCACCAAGGACCATCATCCTGGCCCTGGTGTCCCCATGAAGGGTGCTGTAGAGTTCATCCATGAAACCTTCTGATCTACTTTTTTTTTTATTTCAGGATATTATGGGGGTACAAACATTTTGGTTACATGTTGTGATCTACGTTTTAAAACTGTTAAATAAATATATAGTATTTATTATTAAATGCCTAAATGGATTACAATTATTATTAATGTGCCTAATTATTAGAATGTTAGTCTGTTGACATTCTAACACATGACTAAAAAAGACCTGCACAACCTTTGCAGGGCGGGGGCAAGGGGTGGTGGCACTAAATTCAGATGTAAAGACCTAAGTTGAAGTGCCAGCTCCAGCCACTTACAGCCAGATGACCCTGGATGATCCTTAGCTGCTCTGAACCTCAATTTCCACTCTAAAGTGGGTATAGTAATAACTATGTAATAGAGTTGTTATGAGTTTTGCAAAACATGAAATAATCATCATTAGAATTTGTTAAAGAATTTGAAGCTGATGATCTCTGTTTTCTGTGTAAGTTTCTATGTTCCAGCAAACTAATTATTCAATTCACACACACACACATTGAGGCCCCACATTGTGTGGAATCAGAAAAAATAGTGACTAATGGAACGTAGTGCCATTCAGTTTACCTTCTGTAAGCAGTCACGGATAAAGGATGAAAGCAGCTGTTTTGTCTAGTTTAGTTTTGTTACAACAAAGGTGAAAGGAAAAAGGGAGAGAAGGAAGGAAGAAAGGAAAGAAGTGAGGGATGGAGGGGGGCGCGCGCGCGCGAGAGAGAGAGAGAGAGAGAGAGAGAGAGAGAGAGAGAGAGAGAAAGGGAACCTGCAAGTCTTCCTTTCCTCCTGCTTCTCCCTTAGCACCCCCCCAAACACACATATCCCGTCAATTACGAAGGCCAGTGGTCCCCACCTCCTCGATACATCTTACACTCATCCCCTTTCCTCCACCTTCATCCCCACTACCACCACCGACAGCTCATCCTGTGCTCCTGCACCCTCCTGCTAACCAGTCTCTAAACCATTTTTGCCTTGCTCCAATCCATTTGCTAATCTGATCGTGTCACCGTCTTGCATGAAACCTTCTGGTGCCTCCCCAGGTCTTTTTAAAGAAACTTTCTTCAGGAATTAACTATGTGTGCCTGTGGCTGCTGCCCTCTCATGCAACAAGCCCAGTGCCTTTGCTTTTAGGGCACTTGCCATGTGTGCGGTACAGTTTGCTGGTTAATGATTAATTAATGGTTAATTAAGTGTTGAATGAGTTTCTTATCTTGCATGGAAAGAAGCAAGCAGAGTCAGGTCTCTCACTTACCTTCTCTCCACCTCTACTGCCTTAGCCCATGATTTATCATTTGGACAATTCCATCTCTTTCTGCTTCCCTCTTGCCAGCCTGGCCCCCAACTCGTACCCAGCTCGATCTCCAACAGCAGCCACAATGATCTTTTTTAAGAGACTGTAAATCAGATTACATCACTCCCCTGTTTGTGGCTTGTTACTGATTTCCTACTAAATTTAGAATAAGATCCAAACTTAGGGTAGGGTCCTCCGAATTCAGACACTCTCCTAGTTCTCTGACCTCTGGCTCTTCTGTGTGGCTGGAAGCTTTGCTGGGATCTTCTCAAGGCCCCACTCTTTCCTGTCACCCACACTGCATTGTCTTGTCACTGTGGCATCATCTCTGGTTTATTTATTTACGCGGGCATGGTCCGTCTCCCACTGTAGCCAGCTTGCTGAGAGAAAGGCACCTGTCTACATGGTTCACCACTGCTTTCCCAGAGCACAGCCTTCCCGGGCTCCAAAGCAGTGTGGAGGGAATATCTGTTGACTTAATTAGCACTCCCTCACGTCCTGAGCAGATCATTTTGCGTATCCTTCATCTCTGCTTTCATCAACATGCTCTCTACCTATACAGGATCTCTGTAACTTAGAAACCTCTTGAATACCGTAGGTTTGCTCAGCATTTGTGACCCAGCAGAAGCAGAACGAGAAAGCCCCCATGAGTCATGCTGTGCAATTTCCAGTACCTTGAGAGCAGGTGATATTTTTCCCAGTGTCAGCTGCAGTGCTCTGCAAGTGCTTCCCCGTTGCCATGGTAAAGGCTTTATGAAGCAAATCCAGCCCAGGGAAGCAGATTCTCCTGCCTCTGGAGTCTGTGCACAGACACTGTCCCCCAAATGGGCCCAGCCAAGAGCCTTCCTCCTGGCAGGCCCTCCTTTAATCTTGATCCGAGTTCAGTTGAGTCAGGACTTTGATACGTGTAACACTCTGCTTCCGAGCTCCTCGTCAAATGCGAGTTTGCAGGATCTCAGATAGAAGGTTCTTGATATTCAGTGTTGCAAACTAAATTCTCAAGGGGCAAACATCTGTAATTTTTCTACCCATAATAATAATTATAGCTCACATTTATTAAGCATTTGCTTTCATTGTCTCATGAATTCTAAGAACCATCTAGGTGGCAGATGCTATAATTAGCTCCATTTTACAAATGAAGACACCAGGGCTCAAAGAGGTTAAGCAAATGGTTGCAGGTGACGCAGGGATGGAACCCTAAGTGGTGGAGCTGAGACCAGACCAAAACCCAAGTGTCATCCTGGGGGCCACAGACTTCACTTTCACCCCTCACGATCTTCTGCGAAAGCCCACACCCGTCCTTCACGGACCCCAAGACTTCCCGTCTTGTAGATGGTATGCTCCACAAGCGTGGCAGGTGGTTGGTGAACGAAATACAGCTTTATTTTTATCTCCGCTGTCCCTTTGAACTCTGTGCGGCATGAGTAATATTCCTCTTATCCACAGACCCCATTATTTTTCTGCTCACTCAGAGGTAGCCATTTCATTGCAGCGAGCACATTCTTAACTGAGACATTAGAATGTACAGTCCAAAGTATTAATCGAAACTTGGAGCTCGATTGAGTGTCACATCTCAGCTTGGCTTGCTTTGGGCCACCTTCGCCCCACCCCTTTCCTGTGTCTGTCCCAAAGGGGTGGAATGGGAGGCAAGAGAATATGACAGTTCTTCCTTGAACTAGCCAACCCTGTGAGCTGGCTTCATGCTCCCTGGCCCAGCGGGTGTTTAGCTGACCCTCTGTGCCATGTGTCCGTGGTCTCTTTGGAGAATCTCTGCTGGGTTCTGCCCCTGCAGTTCCTTGGCCCTCCTGCAGTGGCCAGGTGGTCACTTCCAAGGCTTCTCTTCTCTTATCCCCCAGGAATCCTGGGTGTGCCTCCAGACCATTTCTGCTGAGGTCCTCTTGCCTCTAAGACAGGCCTCTTAAGTGGTACCTAAGAAAACCTGACAACTCTCTTCTGCTTGGCCCACAGGGACACTCATGTTCCTTGTCTCCCAAAATTCTGCAAATGCAGGCCTGTCCCAAAGCAGCAGTTTTATGGTCATGAAACCAAAGCAACCAGTCTGCCCTTCTCTAGATAAACTGTTCAGGGTGTCTCAGTTGCAGAGTCAAAGTTCTCTGAGTGTCCCACAACCCCCACCTCACCACTACTAGACCTGCACTAAAGGAGGCACAGCCCCCCCAGAGGAGGGAAGGTGGATGGGACTCCTGCAAGGCTTCCTCTGGACAGCTCCCCATCCCCACAGTCCCCTCTCTCTCTATGCTACACTTAAAAATTGTGATAAAATATACGCAACATGAAATTTACAATTTTACCCATTTTTAAGAGCTCAGTTTTGTGGCATTAAGTACACTGACACTGTTATGCAGCCATCACCACCGTCCATCACAAGAACTTTTTTATCTTCCCAAACTGAAACTCTGAATCCATTAAATAATAGCTCCCCATTTCCCTCTTGGCAACCACCATTCCACTTTCTCTCTCTATGAATTTGACTATTCTTGGTACCTCATATAAGTGGAATCATTTACTCTTTGTGCTTTCATTACTGGCTTATTTCACTTAGCCCATAATGTCTTCAAAGTTCATTCATGTTGTAGCATGCATCAAATTTCCTTCCTTTTTAAGGCTAAATAATATTCCTATGTATGTGCATATCACATTTCGTTTACCCATTCATCCATCTATTCGGGTTGCTTCCACCTTTTGGCGATTGTGAATTATGCTCTGAACATGGGTGTACAAATATCTCTATGAGTCCCTGCATTTGATTCTTTTGGGTATCTACACAGATTGGAATTGCTGGATCATATGATAATTCTATGTTCAATTATTTGAGCAATCACCATAACCATTTTTCACAGTGCCTGCACCATTTTATGTTTCCACAATAATACACAGGGTCCCAATTTCTCTGTATTCTCCTCAACACTTGTTATTTTCTGTTTTCTTGATAATAGCCATCCCAATGGGTGTGCAGTAGTATCTCATTGTGGTTTTGACATGCATTTCCCTAGTTACTAGTGATGTGGGGCATCTTTTCATGTGCTTATTGATCATTTGTGTACCTCCTTTGGAAAAGTGTCTACCCAAATTCTTTGTCCATTTTTTAATTGAGTTTGTTTTTTATTGTTGCATTATAGAGTTCTTCATGTATTCTGGATATCAATCTCAAGTCAGATATGTGATTTGCATATATGTTCTCCCATTCCATGGGTTGTCTTTCCACTCTGCTGATGCTGTCCTTTGATGCACAAAAGTTTTTAATTTTGCTGTAGTCCAACATATCTATTTTCTCTTTTGTTGCCTGTGTTTTTGGCATCATATCCAAGAAGTTGTTACCAAATCCGATGTCACAAAGGTTTTTCCCTGTTTTCTTCTAAGAGTTTTACAGTTTTAGCTGTTATGTTTAGGTCATGATCCATTTTGAGTTAATTTTTCTATGTGGTATAAGGTGTCTTCCTCTCTTTATAAAGTCTTGATCTGCTATGGATCTTCACGTCATGGATTTTCTTTGGAAATCTCATATGCAAATTTGTCTTACACTTTCAAATTTGTTTGTATCTGTTACTTACCATATCAGCACTTCAGTCAGACCTGAGTCAGGAAGAGTCTAGTTCTAACATCTGCATGACAGGAATACAGGAAGTAGGAACTGCAAATTATCAACCGTTCCCCAATGGGATCCCATAAAACACAAATCCTACTAGGGTAGCAGGTCTACATGTTGGGGTTTCCCACCCTCACAAAAGTGAACTAAGAGCAAAATTTTTGATATCTATGAACAATAGGGAAAGAGAAGAGGAGTATTCAATTGAAGAAGAGGAAGCAGAGGGGCAGTAAGAATAGTTTGCAAGCATGTGACAGGGGTTGTGGACAGCTGTTCTCTTACCTCGCTGAGGAAAGAATAAAAGGAAATAGGTTTAAACTGCAGCATGAAGGATTAATTTAGATATTTCCTGAGAATGTGTATCTAGGTTACCAAGGATGGTAAATCTCTTTCTTTAGATTTTTCTTTTTCAAGAAAATAAAAGTTAGGCTGAATGGGTGTGGGGATGAAATAATTGACTCCTTAAAGTCTTCCCTATTGGGAAATGATATTGCTGGAGAAAAATCCATATTTTGAAAGGAATTAATTTCCTTACCTGACTGGTCAGTAATTTGGAACACTAAGAATTAAAACCCAAAGCGCTCTCAGATATAATTTCCACATGTTGCTATTTTCTTTACGCAATTTTTGTGCCATTAATGATAGCTAAATGTAAGCAACGATAATAGCTACGTAGCATCTCTGTGTTCCGTTGGCTTCCTAGTTCTCTGCCATGTTTGTTTTATAATTGAATAGTTCAGGGAAAGGATCAAACAGCATTACACAGCGCTTCGCTGTTATATTCACCTTTCGGCTGGCCACTGTAATGAAGGGCAGAGAAGCTTGAGTATCTAAAATATTAGATAATCCAAGAATTAGTTCTGCTTGGTTTTAGACTAATCACCTGATTTAGCAGAGAGAGATTGACCGTCTTATGACGGTGAAGGGTGGGGGAACTAACTATTAGTAAAATTAGTTTTCATCCTCTGAGCACATACCAGCTGCTCAGGTGACGGGAAAGAGAAGTACCTTGGATGTATCCTGGGAAGTCAATCTCACCTTGAGATTTTTTCCACAAGTAATCCATTAAATAGATCATCAATGTGTGAGGGAAACCAAATCTACCCTTTAAAATATATCACAGAGATCTTTTAAACTGATATACTCGCCAATGGTTAAAAAAAAAAATCCAACTAAAACATTTCCTTAGCCATGACCTTAAAAAAGAATGATAAAGAACAAATGAGAAACATGCTTTAATTGCTACATCAGCACCAGGAGTTGTAAAGAGACCCTAATCTCCAACTTTTATTTACTTGCTCACTTATTCATTCATCAAACATTTATGAATGCCTACTCCCTAAGTAGGTTACAGGGCAAATGCTGGGATACAAGCCTCAGAAAGGCCTCATTTCTCCCCTAGGTGAGCTCCCTTTCTATTATGTGCCTTCAATTTCAATTAATATTGTTCTTTCTTCAACAAAATACCTTTCTAATTGCAACCATACAGGGGAAAAAAAGGTCGATGTAAGGAACGATACGAAATATGTAAGGGGAGAACAAGGTTAAATAATACAATTTTATTTCTAACCAATTCTCTCATGAGGACTCAGCTTAAGTATTAATTATTGAAAAAGATAATCAAATTGTATTCATGGCCTTAAATTATTATAATATCTTTTTAAATAATGTGATGAGCGCCTGCGGGAAAATAACTTAGTTTTTACAGCATTTCAGCATGATGTTCTATTTGTTGTAATATCCCAAAAGCTTGGGTTGTTACAGTAATAAGCATCCTAGAAGTACTTAGGCATATTTTTATCAATAAGAAATGGGTTAATATCCATACTGCTAGGCCGTTTATCATATGGCCCTAGCAAAGAAGTTGGTAGGAGTTCTCGATTTTTTTAATGTGCATATTTTATTAGAGCAGCTCTCCTAATGTCATAGGATTTTGTTCGAGAAAGGACCGATTTGCGGCTACAGGGTTTCAATGTTTATCCAATTTTAAAACCCTGGACATGTTACAAAACAGCACATGGGCTTCCATCTGTTTGCTGTTTCTATGGATCTATTTTTTGAAAGGATTGAAAAGATTTATTATGCTAAAAATATATTCTATTCTATAGTTCTCAAGCCAGGCTAAGATCATTCATTCTTCAAACCCTCTAAGAATGAGGGTGCTATAGTCACCCATTCTTTAATGCTTTAAGCCTAGAAAGTCCCTAGTACTACTTAACCAAAAGTCCCAAAGTAAAACATACACTAGTAATAAGGCAGATGCCTTTTTTCTTCAAGCACTCAACGAAAGCTTAACATTTTTGATAGTTTGAAAACAGCCACTTGTATTGCTTATTCTGCCTTATGCAAACTACTATAATAAAATATTTTTAAACATAAATGCATGAGTGTTTTACCTGCATGCATTCATTATCTCCAGGTTGACGTCAGGTTTCTCCGTTCCGGCCTAACTTGGAGGCCTCTTCTGGCAAGCTTCCTTCCGTGATTCATTGTAATTTCATTTGCCTTGTCATGCTTCCGCCCAGAGAAGATTCTGAATATCTGCCCCAAAGACAAAACTGTATCTGTTGAAAAGTGAAATGAAGGGTTGAGTCGGTAATTTATTTTAGATAATACTGCCTAAAACTATTCCCCAAAATTTATGGATGTTGGAGGCCTGAATTATCATTCCTAAATACACTGTCTTACAGGACTTATGTACAAGAAATACACTACATTTAACTGAATTCAGTCATCATCCAACTCTCCACATTATTTTAGAAAAGCAGCCTAGACTAATGAAACTACTTTATCAGTGAGTGGTAGCTACACTGCACCCCGTTGAAATCTGGAGAATGAATGGAAATCTACTAATATTGTCAGAAAGTTGTTCTTTGATGCAGTGATAAGACAGCTTCTGTATAAAGAGTATAGGGAATAATAATGAGGAGGAATTAATATTTGCGCAGCTCTTCATAGATTCCAAAGAATCTTTCTCATATGTTCTCATAAATTCTCACCACAACTCTATAAGGAGAGTCTTGTTTTTACTACTTCACAGACAGGGAAAGTGCGAACTGCAGAAATCAGGTGACTTGTACTAGTAAATAATAGGTCAGAATTGCGACCCAGGGTTGGTGCTTCTAAATTGCATATTCTGTCTATTATGGTGCATTTCAAATGTTACCTTTTAATATTGTTTTATTTGGCTTTATAAACCCTTTTCTAGAACTTGATCATTTAAAATAAACAAAACAAAAATAATGTGTCTGCAATTAAAATGTCCTAATGATTCTTTTTATGTGACTGGCCTTTGTAACCACTGATATAGGTGAGCACTCTTATGTGAATACTGAGAGATGGAAAGTGAGAAATTATATCAGAAATTCTTATTCTCTGTGGGGATAAAAGGTTAGTAAGAAGAGGGAAAGAGACGGGAGGAAAAACTGCCACTTCAAAAAAACAAACTAGATATTCCACAGTTGGTCACTAAAAATTGCTACTATTTGTCAACTGAGATTATCCAGTGTTCTTCAAAATCGTATTTCTTCTGCTCTTCACTATTTCTTCTGCTTTTAGTGTAACACAGCCCACTTCATCATAATCTCCTTGCCTTCAAATGACATACTCCCACATATGTTGCTGTAACAGCAGAAATTCTTGGAGCTAAAAAATGTCTGCATAGATATTTGCCAAAAAGAAAGAAAGGGAGGGAGGGAAAAACAGAGAGAGGGAGAGAAGGAGACCTTAACTTTTCTGTCCAGAAGGTAACCAGAAACATAGGTCATTCTCATATACGGAAATGTGCTCACTCACCCATAGGTCCTACTCACCAAGGTGCACCTACCCAAAAACACAAGGCCATTCAAAAACCCATCCTGGTGCTAATTCTCATGAAAAAAGGATCCTTGGATGTTATATACTAAATGAACAAGCCAACCAACTCCTTATCCATGTAAGAACTACTTGTCAAGTTCTCGTTACCACCCATCCCACCCATTCCAGAAGTAACTTGTTCCATGTTTTATTTATTCTCCTAAACCTGGTGCATGGTAACATTACATTTTAATATCTGTGGATTATCTTTCATGTTTTGTGGAACGTTTTTCACTCTTTCTATGTGCTTGGGCAGTCGTCTGGCCCATCAGCAGGCAGACGTGCATGCCTGTCCTCCCAGCGGCCACACCAGAACTAATAATCAGCGCCTGGGCTCTCCGTTCATGCTTTCAACGTTTGGGCACCATTTAAACCCCACCCAGATGACATCTTTTATCTCTGCTTTGCGGCAGTGGGCGAAAGAAAGCCATGAAAATTTGAGTGACGTTGTGAAACTCAGCTCCTGATCATCTAATCTTCGTTTGGAGTGAGGTGGAGATTGAGATTTTCTGTGGCTTCTCATAAGATCCCAGGATAGCCAAGGCTTTAGCTTAAGTCTTGAGCCACTTACATTTGAATTTCAAGCAATTTCTCCATTGTTCTCCTTCTGTTACAACAATGTCATAAAATAAGAATTAATTGTAAATACATTAGAAGCCCTCTTTACCTTCTTCTCGCCAAGTTGGCCAATGCGCCTCTTGCTGGCCGAGGCTCGTGGGAGCGCAGGGCTCAGGTTATAGGCTCCTCCGGGACGCCCTGCGCTTACACCTCCGCGGCTCAGCGCTGAGCTCACCAAGAGTCCGAGAGTCCGTTGTTTGCTTCATCTCGTTTATACGTGTATCATAATTGTATCATTTAAGTAAATACTACATCTGCCACTAAAATATGAATGTCCAAAGAGAAAGAGCTGTTTCTATTAAAACTAAAATGAATGCCTTAGAAAGACACCATAAAAGTAAAAAAAAAAAAAAAAAAAAAATCACCACCAATCAAATGTGGGCTCTAAAAGACTAAGAAAAAAAGAGTATAAAACTCCAGAAGGAACTTTTAGATTGTTTGCAAGTTTTCAAGCCATTTTAAGGAAAGCTAAACTGGAAATTGACGTGAACCACATATTATGGATGTGGTTTAGCCAAACAGGGGACACAGAACACCAATTGGCAGGCATACGTGCATATTTAAGAAGCCTTTGCTTGTATCAAAAGGTTATCAAATGAATGTATATTTGTATGTTTTAAATTAAAATAAAATATTATAGGCGTGTTCGTATCAACTTTTATGCTTTCTCAAGTTATCCAACCAATTTTTGGTCCCAACTATCTGGATATACTTCAACAACCCATAACAAGAATACATAATGAGGGCAAATAATTGTTCTCTGCTTTGCCTGAGAAAGACTTTACGTAATTACACCGTACATATTACATGAGGTATTTGGAAGGACTATCCTTTAAACAATCAGATTGTATTACACTTGATCTTAGCCAAAAGTCTGAGAAGCAATCAGGTTGTATTATAAAGGATCATTTTAGAATATTATTTTTAGTCTTTTAAGAATCAGATTTTATAACTATCTTCTAGTAATACTATAAAGGTTAGGAAAAAGAAGTGGAGAAAGGCTTCGAAGAGAAAAATTATTTGGCCGATCCTTAAAGGCTTAAGAGAGATAGGAAAGATAGAGTTTCAATCAGAAGAACTAACAGGAAAACATGTTTTTACAGGAATGTATTAGGTATGTTATAGAAATGGGGGATATAATTCAAATTGTCAGGAAAAAGTATGCATATGAGAGAAACTTGGAAGTTAAAATTATAAAAGTATGGTCTGGAATGTCAGCCTAAATAGTTTGGACTTTATTCTGCAGAAAGTAAGGAGTCATCAAAGCATTTGAACAGGATATATTATAGTATGGTCAGGGTCATACTTTCATATGATGCAGACCAAGAAAAGGTAATTCCCTGAATTTGGCAATTAGAAATCACTGAAACCTTTCAGGGAGCAGTTTAGTAGGGTTGGAGGCAAATGTCAAGTCCAAGGCAGGAATAAGTGCATAAGAGAAACAGTGAGGACCTCACTTTTGAGAAGTTGAGCAGAGACACAAGGGAAAATAGGACCAAAATTAAAGCAGTAATAGAACTGAGGGAAGTTTTTTGTTTTGTTTTGTTTTTTTAAGGTTTTTGAGACATCCATTATTCCTAAGTGTCAAGAATTTCAAAGGTCTGAGATTTAACCCACTTTTAAGTTACCAAGTTAGCATGCAGAAGACAAAGACCCCTGGGTCAGATAAAAAGGATTTTGTTGCAGCAATAGCAGTAACCAGGGTATTAGTGTCTTCTTGTGCTGGTTTCCCAATGTGCCAATTCCCACAGGACAACACAGAGAAGGCCAGGTGACACCTACACACACGGGGGTTTCGTTATAAGAGAGGAATCCTGGGTTTAAGGATCCCAAATCTTTTATAATGGACCATAAGTGAACCTATCCTTTGCTTTGGAGTGAGATACTATCTCTATCTTCCAAGGCTTTTTGCTTATACAAACATTTTTGAGATAATAGTCCTGAACAAAGGCAGTCATGCCTCTGCTCAAAGACATGCAGATACATAAGAAACCCACAGAGCATTGTTTCCCAACAAGAAGAGAGGTCATCAGTAGAATGGGAAATAATGAATATCAAAAAAGATAGATAATTCAATGGAAAAGATTCTATAAGGAGTTGAAAGAGCTAAAATCAAGAGCACCAAAGATAATGTTGGGTTCGGAAAGGAGAAGGAACTGCTTCTATCTAGAATAGGAGAGAACAAGAAAAGAATGGGTATGTTACAGTCAAATTTTAAAGAAGAGACTTGGGCAGCTTCAGGAACTTCGATCATCATGAATTGATGAGACCAACTGTGAAGATCCACCAGCTTGGTCAGCTTGGTCCAAGTCTGGGGGCTGGGGAAGATGAGATGGAGAAGACTTGAAAAAGTTCCATAAGTTTTAGGTGCCTATTCTGCGACTCTGTGACATGATGTCAATGAGGAACAGATAAAAGGACTGCTGGAAGTAGTGAGGTTCCAGCTTAGAAGAGACAGATTGGGTGACTTCTTGGTCAGGCAGCTCAGAACAGTTTTGTGACTTGGACCAGTAACTCTCTGTTCTATGAAAGTTGAAACAGGGGAATCAAATGATAGGAATTATTTAGGGTGGGAGAGATCAGAAGGTCTAGGGGGTGAGGAATTCTAAAGTATTGACATCTTTAGGAGGAAAAAAAGGAAGCTTGTCATTAAACTAAAAAGTGTAGAAGGCAAGGAGCTGCCCAGCAGAAGTGTAGAAGGACAAGAGCTGGGAGGTACACATGTTACAGTAGCAGAGGGAGAATGGGAACATTGACCGCAGAGCGGCGCTGAGTGAAAAGGGGCCTTAGGTGTGGCTGGTTGGAGTGGAGTTCAGATGCAACCCTCTGGAGATGAGGGCGTTAGGAACTGTGCACTCAGGAGTAGAAGGCTTGTCAGTCAGTTGAGTCAGAGTGAGTGCAGAAGACAGTGTGGACAGCAAAGGGCTCCACTACCCCTTCTTCTTAGTTTTGTTTATTTTTGTAGACTTTCATTTGGCCCTTGTATTTTCTCACTTCAGCAATGTGATTTTGCCCAAGTGACATCAGTTATCCATTCAATACAGACCAGATACTTTTTTATGCAAAAGCTTGTTTCTCCCCACAGTTTTTCAGGTAATACTTAACTAAGAAATACGTGTTAGTGGTCTTATAAATCATTCAGTTTTCCATATAAATTAGTTATTTCTAATTATCTATTTATTTATGCATCTGTGTGAGACATCCTTTGCACAGGAACCAAGTATCTTAAATTTCAAACTTTGCATTGTTTCCTTAGTGTCCTTGAGTTTCTCCCTCTATCAGGTTCCTTGGTGGCAAAAAAAATACCTCATGATACTGATACGGAAATACAGCAGGAAGAGATATCTGACCCTGCAGATTATAGGCAATGAGATGACTCTAGAATTCTGATATGTTGGGAGATCCATTGCTTTGGGAAGAGAAAAGGGATTCTTAGGAGAAAACAACAGCTGAAGTAGGCAGGGCATGAATTTGGATCAGATGTGGCGAGATCTGAGGACCAGCCTTGACTCAAGCTCCCCAGGAGACACCGTTCCCAAGGTCACCTTACCAAGCCCAACTGACAGGAACTCACAAAATAATTTAGAATCTTTGATGTGGAGTGGAACCAAATCGAAATTCCTTGCTGGAAGTTCTCAGACACAAACTCTGAGGCAGGCCCAGAGCAGTCTTCCAGGACCTGTACTTTCCTGAGGCAACTTGAATCTGCTATTTGATGCAGGAGTCATGGAGTGATCTTGGTGTCCAGAATACTGGTTGATACAAAGGCTGCACCTGACCTGGTTGTGCCTTTCTATAAAAGAAATGAGGTGATATTCTACTTGTCCCTGGTGATATTTCAGGGAAATAATTACTACGGCTATTGTAGGAAAAAAAAACCTAATCACCACCTTTGAATATAATTTAGGGAGTCCTGCCAGACCTATATATAGCATTTCCTTCTTGTTATTGTCACTCTGCATGGAGCCCAGCACATGGCACAATTGATTCCTCCAAAAAGTGTCAATGCTGATGAATGGGAAACCGGCAGGATGAAGAGGACCGAGCAAGTCCTCTAGTGAATGCTCCTCTAGTGAGGCTCATTCCTCATGTTCCAACAGCAATCTTATCTTTGAAGAGTAACTTGGCGCTCACACAATACTAAGGGGGAAAAATTAGGCGAGTAAAGCATGCATGCAGGGCAGGAGCTAACCAGGACAAGTGCTGACCAAAACCACTTCGTAGCATTTCAAATCATAAGTGTGTTGCTGAGACTTCACATTAATGCAGAGTATAATGGTGTTTTCAAGTGTTTTCATTTAATTTACAAGTGATGTGTTTTATTGTAGAAAGAAATAGTAGACCTCACCGCCCTCAAAGTTAAACTAAAACCAGGTGCAGTTTGGGGGATATAGTCACTTTGCCTTTTCAGGAGAGAGAAAGCAGTGGAAAACAAGGTAACAAGTGAAGCATAAGCTCCAAGTGCTGAGAAAAGGATGGACGGTTCCCAAGACAAACAGTTCTGGGAGTCACGTTTTCCTTATTACAACTCTGGCAGGATAACCTAGAAACTAATCACCTCTGCCTTTCAAGGTTGGCACTGAGAGTCATAGGAACTGGGCTAGACAGTACTTGCCATACTTCAAAATAAAAACCTTCACTTATTCTGAAGTTTTTCGCACAAAAAAAACTCCCAGATGTGTAATTTGCAAGGACTCCAGAAGTGTAAGTGAACTAGAAACCACAAATCACACATGGCACAAGCTGGAAACTCACAATCGTCTCATTAATGGGAGAGCATGGAAAGTCACACTGGATAAATCAGACCACAACCCTACCTGCTGTCTTACCCACTGCAAATTCGCTTCTAGAAAATTGTCATTTGTTCGCACACTCATTCACCCCTTCAGCGATCCTACTGATGCTCACTGGATTCAACAGATGCTGTGGTAGCCGTGAGCTTGAACAGATCTCAAAGTACACAAGTATCAACATTTGGCTTTTCTGGTGTACGTCAGTCTTGGCCTGGCTGCCTTTTTCTTTCTCTTCATAACAATGCATATTTGATATCTCCTCCTTTACTGAATTCACAATGTAGCAGCAGAATTTTCAACTGGGATGTTTTTACTTAAAGAATTCTCTAGATTTTAAGTTAAAATTTCAACACCAGAAGTATTCTGCTTCTGTTCACCTGCCATTGTTTGTTTTATCTTGAGTGTGCCAAGTCTCTTTGACAGGGGTAACAGAAACCAGCGTTCAAAAAAAAATTCACTGCAGAAATAGTACTCAAAATTTTCCCATTGCAGCTGTAACTTTGGGTTTTGGATTTTTTGTTGTTGTTGTTTTGGTTTTTGGTTGGTTTTTTTTCTTTTCTTTTCTTTTTTTTGGACAGGCTACAATTTGCAAAGTTTCTTTTAAAACAAGCCTATTGTCTCGTCAGCTTGTGGTAAATGAAACAACAATGACAATGAAAAGTCAGATATGTTTCTTTAAAAAACATCTCCAATTGACTGAATAGAAAATGGAAATATCTTTTGAAACCTGTGACATGCCTGTTATCGTGGCCCAACAGCAGGCAGATGCTTGTCACAAGTTGTTGTGACAGCCCAAGCTGACTCTTCTTAGAATTTTCATTGTTTCCTAGAAATTTAACAAGCTAGCATGTCCCCTTCACAAAGGGCTACCCCAGGCCAAGAAATACGGAAGTTGCACTATCGCCTGTTTATCTCCATATTACACTTTCACTACTTGAAATGTTATCAACAGCTTTCTCCTCTTGTTCAGGTACTTCAAATTCAAGGCAGAGGTCACTAAAGCACTTCTCAGTGGGCTTAAGGTTTAAACATTTCTCTAGATAGTGGCTTCTCATTCTATAAAAATGTGTTTGAAACTTACTTTATCAATTCAGTATATCTAGAATTGTATATAAACACTATGCTTGAAACCTGAGAACTCTTTACTGATAACTACCCTATATTGCCCTTTATTCATGATCAAAAGGGCCACACTGTGTTTGTGGGTCCTTCTCAGAGCAGCCACACCCTTTATATTACCGGGAACCTTCCAGAGGCACCTCCTACAGTAGGAGCTCTTGGGCCTCTGCTCATTGACCGGAAAACCATTATGTCTGCAATGACTGCTAGGGTCCCCTTTGTTTCCAAAACTACTTCTTAGAAAACTGGATTTAACAATTGCCTACAGTTTCTCACACTAGAACCCTCTAGTCCTTTATAAATTCTTAAGTCAGATAGATGGGCACCATCCTTAGAAGTTGTGCCGTGAAATTTTCGTTGGTCCAATTATTTCTCAGTCTTCTCCCGACTTAGGTTATTTGAGAGAAAGCTATTAATGACATGGAGTGAAATCTGTTTACTTCAAAATCCCACCAACTAAAATCCATAGTTTTGAGAATATAAAAACCTAAAAGTTTAAAATTTATCATCTTACTACAGTCAATAAAATGTTGTTCACCCAATTATTATAATAGCATAGCAACATGTATTAATCTCACAGCAATCAATCCCATAGCAATTAACCCATAGCAAGGGAAAATGTTACAGACTTTAAAAAACAAAATTTTTCAGGCACTTTAAAGCACTTCCTGTTCTAATTTCAAACCTATTTTTCAATTTATTTACTAACAAAGTAATTTATTAAGGATCAACCAAGTCTATAAATTATTTTGTTAGGAAAAGTTAGGTCTGGGTTGATATTTAAACAACACAGATATATTTCCATAGAATTATTTATGAAGTTTGATTTATACATTCATAATGGTCTTACCTTTTTATATTAATTAGGTTATGTGGTATTGATATTAATATCTTTAGGAAAGTACTCATCCTGAACACTATCTTAAAATATTCATTTACAAAGTGTTTCAGAGAAAATTCTGTAAGCATTATAGCTATTTTCTGGTGTGGTAGCCTAACATTAAAATTACTGAATCTAAATTGCATACGGTAAAATCACTGGGTCTAAATTGTATACAGTAAAATGAATAATAAAATAACAACATGTAAAATTAAATTTTTTATACATGTACTTTCTCTGAAATTTTGGTTAAAGAAGAAAATCTGTGATTCATATGAAATTTCCAGGTATTTTAAGCCAATAAGAATTTGGGATATTGAATGAGCAAGACAATCCTCCCCCCATTTTTTTTTTTTTGGCTTACTGTAATTTTTTTCAAAAATAACTATAGCCACAATTAATTTGAAAAATAATTGAACTTATTTTCAGCATTATTCTAGAAATTTTTAAAATTTTTTATGTAAAAAGTAATCTAACATAATAAACTATTTAAAACAATTATAATAATAGTAAAAATAACCCCTTACCTCATCAGCCAGATACAATTATTTTCCATTTTGCACAATTTTTTCTGCTTTTCTCCTTACCAAATATATATATTTTCTAGTTAAATCATGATTTACATAATTTCTTATATTCTCTTCTCTGAATTCTATAATAAATATTTTCTACATTTCTACACAGTCATTTTTAATATTAAATGATTAAATGTCATTTAAATGGCAAGAAAAAAACACAATTTTACAAGAGATGTCTCTTCGGTTTTTTAGAAAAATCTCAGATTCAACTTCCATTCAACAAACATCTTTTGAATGCCATTCGTGTGCCTTGCCATGTAATGTGTTAGGCATTACAATAGAAAGATGAATAAGACGTCATCTCGGCCCTCAGGAAAGTATAATCTAATAAGGAAAAAGCAAGAACAAAAAAAATGTTCAATAATTCCTACAGGTGCTATATGATATACGCATTTCCTTCAGGGAGAGAAGGCAAGAAAAGGTAAAGTGAACGGCTTCTTTAAAATGTGAAATGATTGCAAGTATTGGATCAGGATTCCACTCAAGAAACAGAATAAAAGAGCAGCCTTCTCAGGAAGAGTTTGGGGTTAGAAGCGACCTTCTCTCAGGAAGGCCAACCACTCACCTGGTGCCCTTTACAACATCGCTCCCTAGTGGTCATCTAGCCTCTGCTTCGACATGGGCCCTCCCCGCACTGCCCGCCTTCCAGGCGTCTTCAAATCATAATCGCTCGCCTTGCCGACAGTGCTTCTTCGGCAAACAAGTTGCTTTACATCTTCCAGCCCTTGGTGGCTACTTTAACTGTCTGGTTTTCTGTGTTTTGTTAACTCGTTCATAAATTCAAGTATTCTTGTGTCAAGACTGTATTTCTTTTTGCATCTATACAACCAATCAAGGGTGAGAGGTCACTTTGAATATGTAAAGGATTTTAATTTTGTTTGATGGAATCATCTACTTCTACCAACCTCGGAGTCCCTGATTTTCTGAGATGTCATTAGGATTTCTCTGTGCTCAGACCTGAAAAAATGCAAAAGTGATTGTCCAAATAAATCGCAAAACACCAAACATGTTTGCCTTAATATTCTGTATATTCCAGGCAAATAGTTGGTTGAGAGACTCAGCAGATGAATGTAACCCAGCTAGTAGTCATCTCGGTTCCCCGACTCATTGTAAGTAGTCCCTGCTTGAGTGACACTTGCTTCAGCAGGAGATCAAGGGTAGGGCAGGGGTCTCTGCAGGAAATATATTAAATTCTCTCTCCCTGAACACTCATTCTCCTCATCATAGATCACAAGCCAGGCCTGCCCGATTGCAGAAAGCTTTCCGTTTCTATTTATTGCATGTGTGTGTTTCTTCCTGTATTGCAACTTTTTTGGCATGAACCCTAAATATTACTGCTGCTAGGAGGCTGTTCTTTACACCCATGAGATCCCGTTTGCATTTGGAATATGGAAAAATAACCAGCTGCTTTCTATTCTCACTTTATCAATCAAAACAGGTTATAAAATCAAGCCCCTTAATTAGAAGATTTATCTGTTTTCCAGACTTGAAAGGGCTGGGAGCTGTGGCTCTAACGATCCCAGCCCTTAGTGGCGACTTGCATTATTGGCCTTGATTTCCTCATCAGTAAAGTGGGCATTGTAGTATATACTTTAGAGCAGTATTTTTAAAAGTTTGCTGAAGGAACAGTGTCTGCTTTTTTGTTTGTTTTGTTTTGCTTCAATTTGTTATGGACCAATACTTTCGTAAACAATAATAAAAAATAAACTGAGATAAACATAACCATGCTCTTGACTGTGTTGGCAATGTAAAATTGCTATAAAAGTAATCCTCAATTCTTACTTTCAATTTCTGTACTTATTTTGTTGTGGATTAGTGACAATTTGCAGACGGGTCCAGTCCACAGACCACACCTAGAGGACTGATTTGTGACTTCCCATGTAAAGCACCTAAAACAAGGCACGGTATAACATGTAATAGGTCTAAATAATGCTGGTTTCATTTCCCTTTCCCCAAAATTCACTATGTAAATCATTCATTAATTCAGCCACCCATGTATTCATGGAACTGATATTTATTGATAACTTACTAAGATTCAAGCACTGCTAAATGCTGGGGACGTAGTAATGAAAAGAACTCAGTTTCTACCCTCAAGGAGCTTACACACTACTGGAAATCTTTTCACTAGAATATCCACAAAGACATGTCAAAATTGAGGTATCTTCTAAATCAATAAAACTATAAGAATATTAAAAATATATATATCAAAGCAGATGAATTTTTTTCTTTTATTTATTTTTTTAAATTTCAGAATATTATGGGGGTACAAACATTTTGGTTACATATAATGCCTTTGCCTTGCCCAAGCCAGAGCTACAAGCATGCCCTTCCCCCATATAGTGTGGCTCCACACCCATTGCTTGTTAGTTTACCCACCCCCACCACCCTGCTCCCACCCGCCCGGCACCAGATGAATATTACTTCCATGTGAGCACCTTAGGGTTGGTCAGTTAGTACCAATTTGATGGCGAGTACATGTGGTGCTTATTTTTCCATTCTTGGGATACTTCACTTAGTAGAATGTGTTCCAGCTCTATCCAGGAGAATACAAGAGGTGCTATGTCACCATTGTTTCTTATAGGTGAATAGTACTCCATGGTATACATATACCACATTTTATTAATCCACTCATGTATTCATGGGCACTTAGGTTGTTTCCATATCTTTGCAATTGTGAATTGTGCTGCTATAAACATTTTAGTGTAGATCTCTTTATTATGGAATGTCTTTTTTTTCCTTTGGGTAGATGCCTAGTAGTGGGATTTCTTGATCAAATGGTACTTCTATTTTCAGTTCTTTGAGATATCTCCAAATTACTTTCCACAGTGGTTGTACTAATTTGCAGTCCCACCAGCAGTGTAAGAGTGTTCCTGTCTCTCCACATCCATGCCAGCATTTGTTGTTTTGGGTCATTTTGATTAAGGCCATTCTCACTGGAGTTAGGTGATATCTCATTGTGGTTTCCATTTGCATTTCCCTGATGATTAGAGATGTTGAGCACTTTTTTATGTTTGCTGGCCATTATTCTGTCTTCCTTTGAAAAGTTTCTGTTCATGTCCTTTGCCCACTTTTTAATGGGTTATTTGATTTTCCTGAGGTCTATATAGATTCTAGTTATCAGCCCTTTAGGATGTATAGCATGAAAATATTTTCTTCCATTCTGTAGGTTGTCTGTTTGCTCTAATGATAGTTTCCTTTTTGTGAGCAGCTTTTTAATTTGATCAGGTCCCATTTATTTATTTTTGTTGCTGCTCTGATTGCTTTGGGGGTCTTCTTCATAAATTCTTTGCCTAGGCCAATGTCTGTAAGGGTTTTCACAACATTTTCTTCTAGAATTTTTAAGGTTTCACACCTTAGGTTTAAGTCTGTTATCCATCATGAGTTGATTTTTGTGAGAGGTGAGAGGTAGGGATCCAGTTTCAATCTTCTGCATTTGGATATCCAGTTTTCCCAGCACCATTTATTGAATAGAGATTCTTATCCCCAGTGTAGATTTTTGTCTGCTTTGTCAAAGATTACATGGCTATATAAGGATGGTTTTATATCTGGGTTCTCAGTCCTGTTCCAAAGGTCTATATCTCTGCTCTTGTGCCAGTACCCTGCTGTTTTGGTTACTATAGCCTTGTAGTAAAGCTTGAAGTCTGATGCCTCCCAATCTATTCAAAAAGATAAAATTTTAAATCTAACATTATAAAATTATTACCTTTTCCACTTTTATGTCTAATATTCCTTTTTATTTTTTAGTATTTTCATCATCTTTGACATTATAATATATATTATATATTTATACCATATACTATATGATGATATATAATAATTATGCATCACAATCTATCATAATATATATTATTTCTTCTAAGGCCCAGCATAGTATTTATTATTCTAATTTACTTAGCCACAAAAAGAGATCTTTCCCTCACCAGCCTTATAATTCTTTGTTTTACTATATATAAATCATAATTCCTTTTGGTTTCATCTTCTTTAGCCATGCCTGAAACATCGGGATTGGTTCTACCAATCTTCCTAATGCTAAACACACAAATTTTACGACTGTAATAATCATTTTTCCTAAGTACAAGCTCTCTTAATCTGTCAATCAGCATTTAAAATAGAGAATATAAACCAGAATTCTGTTTACTTTTTCAAAATCTCCCCACCTTTGAAAATTTATAGACTTTTAAAGTGAGAAATTTAAGTATTTTTATTGCTTTAGAGGAGAGCTAGCCAAAAATGTGATTTAAAATCAGGAGCTCTGCTAGTATCCATTTTTCTTTTCAATCATTCTTCAACAGTGCAAGGCATCTTTGTGTTCGATTATCATTGCCATGAAACATAAAGCTTTGGAGGCAGTCTTGGAAAAAACTCAGACTTTGTACCTGAAGCCTAATATTCAGCAATGCTGTGCATCAAAGTCCTGCTGTCAAGGTACATTGAGGGCCAGCTATCTACAACACCCATCATTTGGCAAACAGAATCATGTGCATCGTAGGGGCCAGGACCATACCTAATCTGTCTTTGAATCCCATCACCAAACACTGTTATGACACCTAGCAGACACCCAACAAATGTGTGCTGAGTGAATGTTAATCACAATAACAGTAAATTTTCATGTATGGTTGTATATAGATCTAATTTTGCATATCTGAAGGCTGTACGTATTTAGGATTGCTCTTGCTATTTACATCTAATAAATTGCAAAAAGCCTCTCTTCCCAAAGGAGCCAGATGAGTAATTATGGTACAGGACTCCAATTCTGTTTTATAAAAAGAAATTATTTGATGGAAACTTTATGGGCTACAGTACTCTCCACACAATCTTATAAATTCCAAACTCCAGTTAATGTGTGAATGCCAGAGGAGAAAATTTAATGGAATAGTTTATAGTTTTATAACCCTGGCTGAATGAGATACTGGAAGTTAATGCATGGCATAAATTGGAAAGGTTAATTATTCTATCCCTTTCCCTTTATACGTGTCTATGTATGATTATCATATAAGACAGATTTCTGTATGAGTTTCAATCTTTTTTTTTTAATTTCTTCTTTTACAGTCATTTTGATTGTCATTTGATTGGGAATCCAGTACTTGTGGCTGTGTCTAATTCTATATGCCATACAGGTCCTCTTATCATCCTCCAATATTATGTCTACAGTGAATAACTCTCCACTGTAATTGTTAAGACCTAAACCAAGGCATCCAGGCAGACACTAAAGTACATCCCATAAAAAGAGTTGATGATCACCAAAGTTGATTATCTTCCTAGAAGCTAAAGCTAATGCAGCAAAGCCTATAAAGTTTACGAATATACTAGCTTGTTCTGTGGAATGAGATAGAATATCTCTAAAAGTGAACTACAGAAAATTCTCCCTTTCCTTATTTCTACTAACATTGAAACATAGGACATTCTTGGCACCACTGCCTTACATCTCAAGTACATATAGAACTTCTCCTATGTACTTAGTCCTGAGACCTGGGCACAGTGGGGGTTACAATGAAGTCTAGTTAGGAGAGAGAGGGTGTACCGTGTGAAACAATTACTGACAAGACAATAAATGATAAAGTGTCTGCGTTGTCCTTTTTAGTACTTTATTAACATTTTCACATTCTTTTCTCATTATTCTTATAATTTGAGGTTCAAAATGAGTTTTGATGTGGAGAATTTGAAATGACCTTAAATCATTCTAAAGAATTGGACATGGATATAAGAGCCAGAGCTTTTGTCCAAAAACTAAATTCAGTGTACCTCTCAACTGAACTTACGTCACTTTCTTGTAAGTGGCACCAGTGCTTCCAGAAGAGGCAAGTTGACTTCCACCCCAGGGCTCCACTGAGCATTTACGTACTCAGGTTCCACAACTCTAAAATGTCAGGGGTCTCTAGGTAAGGGGAGAGAAGATTCCAACACTACCATTGGCGTGACTTGTGGATCAAGCAAGTGCACCGCCAGCAGCTCCTTTGGAGGAAAGAGCTGATATTTACCTGAATTGAGCAAAGGGTCGTTTTTCTTTTTCTTTTTTTTTTTTTTTTTTTTTCAATGTAAGAGCTAGCAGAAAAAAACACATGCTGCCGAATTCTAGGATTTTTCCCACTGTCTTTATCGGCTCCTGATTAGATATGAGAAAATCTGAAAAGTATGTGTAAAGGGTAAAAAGGAATATGGGAAATACAGGACTTTTTTACTTTTTATAGAATATTTTTTCTAATATTCAGAGAGTACATAGCTAACATGTTTATTCATGAAAAAGGGAGAAGTGAGCTCTGTTAGGTTTAATTTTACTGTGTCATACCTCTATTCTCCTTCGGCAAATACAGTAGTCACTACCTGCATGGCCATTCAGCTCTTGAAATGTGGCTGATTCACACTGGGATGTGCTTTATGGGTGAAATACACACCAGCTTTTAAAGACATAGTAGGAAAAAAGTGTAAGGATGTAAAATATCTCTTAAATAAATTGTATATTGATTACATGTTTAAAGGAGAATATTTTAAATATATAGTGTTAAATAAAATATATTATTGAAATTAATTTCACCTGTTTCTTGCTATTCTTTTTAATGCAACTACTGGAAATTTTAAAATTATAACTGTAGCTTCCATTATATTTCACTTGGACAGTGCCACTTTAGATAATCTACTAAATTAATATGAAATTTATCCCATATTTTTACCTTCTTGAAATCTTCTCATTGTTGGAATATTGTCAGGGAAACTATAAGACACTAATCTTGTCAACAATACTTAGTGCTTACCATACATCTTAAAATATTCTCAAAATAACTTTCTATTTGCTCCTTAAAACTGAATGAAAGAGCCTATCTTATGTTTCTCTTAAAGTTTGCTAGTATGGCACTCAAGAGTATTATGTTACTAATCAAATTCCATTAACTAAAACTTTTTAATTTTAAGTTAATAATTTTATAGAGTTAACTTAAAGACTGTTTTGAAAATATTTGGAGAGTTTTTCTTCCCAGATACGATTTTTAGAAAAAAAAATTATCCTCTTTTCACTATTGCACCATGCTTTTCAAGACCATTTCTACTACTTTTCCACTACTCAAAAAAGAGATTTATATTATTTATCAGCAGTATAACATGTTTCATTATATTTACAGCTTTGTTTGTACTTGCACTGCTGTGATACAAACCACAGTTGAAATATTGCAGGCCCTGTGGTTCTATTACATTAATCTGAGTTTTACAGCAACATATATTATTAAATATTTATGTGGGATGCAAAAGCAATCAATAGCTTTATTCTACAGTGGATAGTCTCCAACTGAATATGTTCGAATGCAATCGTTCTCTGCACAGGATGGTGGAGATACTCCAATAGAATTTGATAGTTAATTTCTGAGTCTTATTTCTCTCTGTAAAGGTATTCTGTAAATTAATATACAACAGCAGTGAGCATGCACTAAAAAGTAATCATCCCTCAATTTAGAAGTTTGGTGATCTGTAATTTATAAAGTTGAGCCTTTTGTTTATCAGGTAACTTTTTAGGTAATGTGGATTATTTGCTTCTGGATTTCTCATATGTAGAAATCAGAAAATAAGCCTGTGATCATAATGCTTTCTCGTTAACACAATGTAATCAGTAGCATGAAAATACTATTTGGAGAGTGTTTGTACTAGCATATGGTTAATAAATTCCACCTCTGCATGTGGCAATAGCCTCTTTCTATTTTTTGGAGGGGAGAAGGAGTGAAATCATTGGTTTCTATTCAATTGTGTTGAAAAGAGCACTAGACTTGCAATCAGTGGGTTTGGCTCCAAAGCGTGGTTGATGCTTATTATCTGTGCTATCTTGGACAGCCACTTACAATAGACACTGCTAGCTCCTCAGCCCAACCCCGTTTACTAGGTTGGTGCACCCATCCCTCCACTGCTCCGGGTGTTGGCTGCTAACAGAACCAAGCTCTTCACTTCCCCAGGAATGGAAGTTCATGGAAGACTAAAGAGGAGCTGTTTTGCCCAGGAAGTTACATGGCCTCACCCAGTGACCGAGCTGGTATGGGACACAAAAGGCCCGCTCGCTTACCCCAAGGTGGGACAGTTCTGAGATGCATCATGCTCCAGAGCTCCCCAAGGGCTCAGGCCAAATCTAGTCTCCAGCTGAGACCACGGTCCCACATTGCTTTTTCCCATCCCACCATAATGCTTTCCTCGCTCCCCTCCTCCTGAAAGCACTCGCCCAGTGCATCATTGAACAAGAATCCCTTTGTCAGGCTCTGGCTCTGGAGAACCTGACCTAAGATACCACCTAATATCTAAGCCTCAGTTTCTTTATCTGTAAAATAAGAGTAATGGCTGACCCTTGGGATTACTGTGAGAATTAAGTGATGCATCATTATGTGAAAGCGCTTTGTAACCTGGAAAGAATTAAACAAACGTTAGGTATTATCATCTTCAATGTTACCAACAAAACCAATGATAATAAGCTGATTCTTGTTATTCTCTGCAAGTTACTATTTCCGGTCCCTCAAAGTGTGCTATAAATGTCCTTTCTGAATGCATCTAAGGTGACAAACCTTTCTCTGCACCTTCACATGACTTGAATGGAAAATTTCCTAGTTTCTTCCAAATTCTACTTATGTTAAAATTCTGAGTGGTGTTTTTCCACACAAGTAGATAAATATTTCTGTAATATTCAGTTTTCTTATCTAATCCTCCTCACTATCCATGGAATATTATTCTCTTGTTAATGTAAAAAAAATTTGACAACTACTCATCTGTAAGTCTAAGACATTTCCTCCCAATTAAATTAGAGCCATTTAGAGCTATTTGCTTCAACTCCTGTGAGATATTTATTTACTTATTTATGGGGTATTTATTTACTTACTTACAGAGTATCTAACTGCTTCCTGGATTAGTCAATCGTAGTCAAGAAAGCTAGTATGGCATTCCCTAAGCTGGATCTTGCTACCTTTTAAATATTACTCATTTTTCCTAAGAAAACAAAATAAAATCATAATAAGTAAAATTTCATGTTCTTGTATATACAATGGGTAAATACATCTGAGATAATACACAAGCTTCAGTTATATTTTTTTAAGTGTTAGGAGAAGACTATTTAAAATTTAGCTTTCAATGTCTGTTTTCAACATAGGAACTATCATGTTCCATAACGTTGACCCTGGGCCAGTACTTTTTCAGAATTTCACAATGCTTTGAAGAATCAGAATTCATTCATTCATTTAACAAATGTTTATCAAGCACCTACTAGGTGCCAAACACTGTGCTAAGTAAGAATCTGGGGATACAGTGATGAGCAGAAATGTAAAGGACACCTGCCCTCTTCAAGTTCAGTGTAGACATTGAGACTGACTTTAATCAAACAATAAACATGTATAACTAACTGTGATAGATGTTATGAGGATTGTGGAAGTTGAGCAACTCCACATTATTAGAGATGGTTTCCTAAAAAAGTGACATTAAGCTGACATTGGAGAAAGAGTAGGAGGAAATAGACAAAGAGCATTCCAAGCAGAAAGACTAGCATGTGCAAAGGCACTGTGGCAGGAGGGGACATGATCAAATGTCACAGGTAGGGATGGAGGGCTGAAGATAATAAGACAAGTATGAAAGCTAAGAGTGATAACCCAGAGAAGCTATGAACAGAATTGAAAAATGGAAGGTCACCCAACTAGGAGTCATCTCAGTCCAATGAAAATGTATTTTGTGTCCATCGCATGCAAGGGACTGTGCTCACTTTAGATCTAGGAGGCCTTCCCAGTGGGGACCCAGCAACACCTCTCAGCTCCGTTCCACTCTGTCCTCCACACACCTGCCTCTCAAAGGTCACTCTTGCAACTTTGAATTGCTCTCACACCAAAGCTACTAAAAGCAGTGACAGCCTTATGATACAGCTGTACTGATTAAGTCTCAATGCATTCCGCACTGTAGCTTCCGAGGTTATTCAGCTATGTATCAATCAGTAGCCCCCAACTAAACTATGAGTTTCACAAAGGCAACAAATACATGATCGGTTTTGTTTCTATGTCTCTGGGGACTAGAGACAAAGAACAAAGATTATTAGACATAACTGAGCAGGCAGTGGGTCAGTTTGTCTTCCAGATCCTTTAAATCAACTATCCGGGAATGTAGACCAGCACTGTTAAATGGAAATATAGTCATCCCTCAGTATCCATGGAAGATAAGTTCTAGGACCTCCCACAGATACCAAAACCCGTGTATGCTCAAGTCCTTTATATAAAATGGCATAGTACCATTTGCATAGAACCTACACACATCTTTCCATATACTTTAAATCATCTTTAGATTATTTATAATACTTAATACAAGGTAAGTGCTATGAAAATAGTTGTTATACTGTATTATTTAGGGAATAGTAACAAGAAAAAGAAATCTGTACATGTTCAGTATAGATGCAATATTTTTTTGAATAATCTTCAGTTGGTTGAATCCACTAATACAGAACCCACGGATATGGAGGGCTGACTGTATAGTAAAGCAAGCCACATTTTAAATGTTCTAGTAGCCACATTAAGAAAGTAAAAATAAACAGGTGAAATTAACATTAATAATATATTTTATTTAATCCAATATATCTAACATCATTTCAACATCTAATCACTGAAAAAATTAATATTTTACACTTTTTAATACTGCGTGTCAGAAATCCCATGTGTATTTTGCACTTACAGCCACTTTCAGTTCAGACTCATCACATTTGAAA
Source organism: Indri indri (assembly GCA_004363605.1). Lineage (NCBI taxonomy): Eukaryota > Metazoa > Chordata > Mammalia > Primates > Indriidae > Indri > Indri indri. The sequence continues at coordinate 29,544 of RJWJ010018583.1, forward strand.
TCCTCAGTAGGGCACTTGTGGCTGGCGGTCGCCACATTGGACAGTGCAGATCTGGATAATGCCGCCAGGTAAAGTCAGTAACAGCAACAAAACAAAACAAAACAAAACAAAACGCCTGAGAATAAATTAAACAGAATTGATGTGGGCCTCATTGAAAAGGCTTTGAAGGAGTCAATTGTCTGACAATTTAGAGGCTTAAATTACTTGATTTGGTTTTCTGTGTTGGAGGAATAAAATGTTTCTGCCAGTTTCTACATAATATCTGGAGATAGTTTAAGCATTATTATCACTTCAAAAATATAAGTCAAATCAGCATTTCTTCTGTTCGTGGATCACTTTTCTTTGTTCCCAAACTATGGCATGAGATAGTCGGATGCAGTGGGTTAAAGAGCATTGTAAGATATTTTAAATTTTGAAAAATATAGTATTTATATTTCAGGGGGAAAAAAGCCAACAACTGGAATATTTTTGCTTAGAACACTTCTTCGTGCGCCCCCAGAAACAATATTATAGCTTTTCTCATTTGATCAATTTATATGTACATTACTAAGTGAGTGAGATTCAACAGAGTATCCTGCCTCCCTTCCCCACCACAGAAATGTATGGAAACACAGAAGTAAAGTGTATGGATAGAAAGACGGTAATCCTCCTTAATATGCCTACTCATCCTTTGTACCTAAATCAAGAATTGGCTTGTATTGATTGAGAAATATCTTATTACATTCATTCTTTTACTCATTGGTTCTATGAATATTTATTGAGTACTTATTATGTGCCAGATCTTGTGCTGTGCCCTGGGACTATATAATCACTGTCTTCAAGGAGCATGCAGCCTCTTAAGGAAGTCAAACATTGATCGAGTCTGTGATGTGCACGGTGAAAGGCGTGAGAACAGAATGGAAAGGTGTAGAAGCAGAATGGAACTGACCAGGGGCTAAGAGAAGGCCTTCCCAAGGAAGAGTCATTAAGGTGAGAACTGAAGGTCGAGTAGGAATTGGCCAGTGGAATGGAAACGAGCAGAGCATTCCGTGCAGAGGAAGGAGCATATAGAAGACCCAAATTGAAGATTGCATAATCTTAAATTGGCCTTGGCTTCTAGAAGCTGGACTTTCCAAGAACTGGAAGCTGTCCATTATGAGTGGAGGGTAGAACGTAAGGGCCAGAAGGGCAATCAGTGAGGCTGGAGAAATAGGCTGGTAATCAGTGTACAAAGAGCTCGAAGTGTTTAAAATTCCAGGTGCCTGTGATATGGTTGGTTTCAATGGGCTAAAAAAAGTGGCAGAGTGACTGCCTGGAGATGGAGGTGGACAGATGAAATGGGAACTACAGGGCAAGATGGCAGGCAGTACATAGACAAAGAGGATGAAGAGTCAGAAAAAAAATTAGGGAACTTCGTTAATCATGATAGATCACGACTGGATTTGAACCAATTACCAAAATACAACAACATGGGAAGGAAGGGCCGTTCATTGAAAAACCTAGCATTTTAGGCCCCATGCACATATTATTTTATTCTCCCAACAGTGTATTTTGCAATGTAGAAGCTCAAGCTCTGAGTGGTTTTGTAGCTTGCCGGTGATTATGTATTGGTAAGTGGTGCAACAGGGCTGTAAACTCAGATCTGCCAAGCCACAGTGCCTCTGCTGTTTCTACTAAGCTGCTCAAAAAGGAAATCTTAGCTATGTTTGAAGAGCAACTTT
>RJWJ010018584.1:0-31352 GCA_004363605.1 Indri indri
AATGGTATTTCTATTTTTAGCTCTTTGAGGTATCTCCAAATTCTTTTCCGCAGAGGTTGCACTAATTTGCAGTCCCACCAGCAGTGTAAGAGTGTTCCTGTCTCTCCACATCCTCACCAGCATTTGTTGTTTTGGGATTTTTTGATAGAGGCCAATCTCACTAGGGTTAGGTGATATCTCATTGTGGTTTCGATTTACATTTCTCTAATGATTAGAGATGTTGAGCATTTTTTTATATGTTTGCTGGCCATTATTCTTTTTTTTTTTTTTTAAAGTTTCTGTTCCTTTGCCCATTTATGGATGGAGTCATTTGATTTTTTCTTGTTGATTTTTTTAAGTTCCAGATAGATCTTGTTACCAGCCCTTCATCGGATGTGTAGAGAGCAAATATTTTCTCCCATTCTGTAGGCTGTCTATTCACTCTACTGATAGTTTCCTTGGCTGTGAACAAGCTTTTTAATTTGATCAGATCCCATTTATTTATTTTTGTTGCTGCTGTGATTGCAGAGTCTTGCTCTGTTGTCTGGACTAGAGTGCTATGGCATCAGCCTAGCTCACAGGAACCTTAAACTCCTGGGCTCAAGTGATCCTCCTGCCTCAGCCTCTCAAGTAGTTGGGACTACAGGCATGTGCCACCATGCCAGGCTAATTTTTTTTCTATTTTTAGTTGCCTGGTTAATTTCTTTCTATTTTTAGTAGAAACCGGGTCTTGCTTTTGCTCAGGCTGGTCTTGAACTCCTGACTTCAATCGATCCTCCCACCTGGGCCTCCCAGAGTGCTAGGATTAGAGGCGTAAGCCACCACATCCCGCCAGTTTATGTTTTTGGAATCATCTCAATTTTATATTTAGATTAGCATATCTAACTCGGAATTATTTCAAATACTCTACAGCAAGATAATATGAAGCCCTTATGAAATGTCAAGATTAAAAAGAAAAATTAAGCAAATAGATCTTTAAAAACTTCTATGTTCTCAAAACTAGCTACAAAAAGAAATGTTTCATTTGCTTATTTTTGAAATTGACAAGAGACCATTGAAAGTATCAGAAACTAAATCAAAATTATTTAGTTTTGATTTCTGGGAACTATTTTTTTTTAATATTTCATATTGAAGAACACAATATGTGGGGAATAAACTCTGGATACACTGTACAAGCTAAAGTAATTTCGCCTCCCCTGTAATAGTAGAGAAAGTATGTTATCTGAAGCAGAAATGTGTAAATTTACTGTTGTACTCAAATATGATGCAGTAATAACTCAGAATTCTTTCTTTTTGTCTTTCCTGATGGACAGGTCTGACCTACTCCACATACTCCCGTAACTAAATGACTTCAATAGGCCTAAAGGCATTTTTCCACGTGTGTGGCATTGAACATTTTGGCCAACGTGAGGAGAAGACAGAAGCACACTTTTTTAAAAAGTGTTTTCAGAGATTAAAAAATTTACTTCTTTAAGCAAATAGACATTAATTATTCAGAAAAAAATTACAGCATATGTGTGTTTATCATAAAATATTTGCAAGAAAGAATAAACCATCTAAGTTACAGGATACTGTAACTACACCCTGTACAGTGAAGGACTTAGTGTATTTTTCCACATGTTGAGGTAAACCACATAATATTCGCGTAGTGGAATAACTCCGGCCACAAATATGCTACATATTTCTAGTTCTCATCCTTTTAACTTACTTGGATTTCTTTCCTCTGCAGTGATAAGAAAAACTTCAGAACTCTTAAAAGAAAGCCTAAGAATAAAATTCTATATGAGAGAAATTTCAGGTATTTATAAAGCTACTCCCATGGAGCAATAGTAGAAAGTGTCTTTGGTTCTTCACCAGGTGACAGGCAAAGCCTGCCAGTCATTCATAGTAATGTGACTGATCAAAGATTAAAGAAGCTAAAACATTTATATGCCGAAGATAATGTTTGTGTGATTGTACAGAAATAGATTTAGAATTCACAAAGCAGGGTGACACCTTAGCAGTTACGTACTCAACAAACCATGAGCATAAATTATATGTAATGTTGTTTTACAAAAACAACTTGGAATTAGGAGGAAGACAGCAGAGGAAAACACAGAAAGAATGAGCTCATTGTAAAGAGAGTTCACTCACTCGTTCACTTATCCATTAATTCACTCGTTCATTCGGCCAACACATATTGCAAAGCTTCTCCATCTGGGCTCTGCTTAAGGCTCCTGGGACGCAGCAGCCGTCAAGCAGGCAAGGTTCTTACGCTCATGGAATTACCTATTCTCGTGGTGGGAGACCAAAGGAAACCAGATAATAAGAAACATACATGGTAATCTCAAATGACGGACAACTTATTTGTTCTAGGTAGGATGATGCTACAGAAAGCAAGTGACAACGGAAATGTGGAGTTTAGTTAGGTCAGATGGTCAGGAAGGGCTTACGGGGGAGATGGCATTTGAGCTGAGACCTGAGTAAATAGAAGGAACCAGCCATATAAAGATGAGAGGCAAGTGAACTCCAGGCAGAGGGAATAGCCCTTGCAAAGGCCCTGAGGCATGAATGAGCTGGGTGTGTCTGAGACAAAGGAAGCCAAGTATAGCCGGAGTTTAGCGAGCAAGGAGTAGTAGCAGGTGTGGCTGGAGAAGAGAAAAGGGCAAGGAAGAGAACTTACACTTTATTCTACAGGCAGTGAGAAACCCTGGAAACTGCACAATCTGCTTTATGTTCTTGTAAAATCAATCCAGCTGAGGCGTCACAAGTGGAGGGAGGTGGGGTGAGGGGGTGTGTAAGAAGGAAGCTGGGAGACCAGTCTGGAAACTCCACAGTGGTCTAAGGAAGCAGATGGAGGTCCCTGCACCAAGTTGGCAGTAATGACGATGAAGAAACATTTAATGAATTTGGGTTGTATCTTTGGGGTAGAGCCAATAGGACTTGAAGATGGATTATATAGTAGAAGCGAGGGGATATAGAGTAGGGAAAATGGTAACCCTTAGTGATAAATACTGAAAATAGAAAATACAATATAAATATAGGCTGACGAAGTGCTGGAAGGAAAAGTCTTGGGGATCGAATAATCTTAACCTTAGATCCTAGAGGATGTCTAGTCCTATCTCACACTTAAAATATCCACACCACCATGGGCAGGTGGTCAGACAGGTTCTGCTTAAACATTCCAGTTCTGAGAGCACCTGTGGAAATTGCTATTTCATTAATGATTGTCAACCTCATTCAGCTGATCATAGCTGAATATGAGATAGTTTTGAGACATTTTGCTTTAAAAAAATATGATACTGGAAAGGTATATTTGAAAAAATATTAATTTCAAAGTCTGAGAAATATCCCTTCCCTTACCTTCTGTTTTGTCTAGTTTTTATTGCCACATTTTAAAGCTGGCCAACTTGAGAGAATTGGAAATAAGTCATCCAAGGACTGAGAAGAGACAAAAGACAAAAATCTTAAAGTTTTCATGAGAGTCTGGGTGGAGAAATGGAGAACAGGCTGATCGGTTTTTCTGCATTTCTGTAAAGGGTCAGTTATGAAGAAGTGGCACCAATTAGAAATAGGAAATACTCTATTCTGCTATCAGAAAGAAGTTGGTGGATTTAAGAAGTGAAATACTTCCGTATTCTTTTGAGTCTTGTAGCCCCATAAGATTAAGTTAGAAAACAATTAATTTGGGGTAATTAAGACTATCTATTAAAAGCAGAGGGCCATATGATGCTCTGATGTTAAAGCAGGGTTATTTGTCTACTAAGCGAATTAAAACTCTCTAATTGCCCCATGTGATTGAGTATGAGCCAAAGTGTACCAGAAATGTTGCTCATTCCATTTTAGGGCTAGCAAGGATGTTCTTCTAGTTAACAGAAGAGAACAGAGAAGGAGAGATTTTGTCCCACAGATGTGAAAATGTCACAATTTGTAGATCATTTTCCTGGTGAAAAATGATGATCATGCCTACCTATAAGCTACTAAAAGTAGCTTATAACATAATGGGTAAAAAATGCACAAAGAAAACAATTAAACAACATTTCAATAATTTTATTCAAAATTGCCTAATAAAAAGAAAAGACTTGAAGGAATTTTACTACAAAATACTAAGACTTGTTATAAAGCCCACAATGAAATAAAAGATTAATAAAAATGTGTTGTACTACATTGAAGTTAGGAAGTTTTGTTCATCGAAAGATAAACCACGGAGTAGGGGAAGACATTTGCAATACATCTGACTGACAAAAAATTCATATGCAAAATATGTAAAGAACTCTGAGAACTTGACAGACAATAAAGAAAAATGAGCAGATACTTCAGTAGGCATTCACAAAAGAGAATATCCAATGGCCAGAAAGCATATAAGAAATTCATTCAGCCTCATTAATAATCAAGGAAATGTAAATTAAAACCCTAATAAGGTACCACTACACAATCATTAGAATGGCTAAAATTGAAAAATGAAATCATCATAAAGCCTCAACTGTAGAGTGGATAAATCAGTTGTGGTATATTCGTACAATGGAATACCAAAGAGAATGAAAACAAATTGGCTATTGATACATGCAGCCACAAAGGTGAAACTCACAAGCACATCATTAACTAAAAGAAGCTAGATACAAAAAAATATGTATTATATGATTCCGCTTATACAATGTCTAATAGCAGAAAAAATTAATCTACAGATTTAGAAGTCAGGATAGTGGTTACTTTTGGGGAACAGGGTGGAAATATCAACTGGGAGATAGCAGAAGGGGCCTTAAGAGGTCCTAGTAATTTGATGTTTCTTTAATCTGTGGTGGCTATGTGGGGTTCACTTTGTGATAATTCAGTAAGCTTACATTTAAGATTTGTGTATCAAGTTGTACTTTAAATACATATATGTAAATCTGTATGTAAGTTAAATTTCAATTAAATACATGTAAATATAGTGTGCATGTAAGTTATATTTTAGTGAAAATTTTATTAAAAATGTACAAAGAAAAAGAGTTAAATAGTACTTCAAAATTTCTAATCATGAACATAGCCTAGACCAGGCACAATGGCTCATGCCTGTAATCCTAGCACTCTGGAAGGCCGAGGCGGGGGGCTCACTTGAGGTCAGGAGTTTGAGACCAGCCTGAGCAAGAGTGAGACCCCATCTCTACCAAAAATAGAACAAATTAGCCAGGCAACTAAAAATAGAAACAAAAAATCAGCTGGACATGGTGGCGAGCACCTGTAGTCCCAGCTACTCAGGAGGCTGAGGCAGGAGGATCATTTGAGCCCAGGAGTTTGAGGTTGCTTTGGCTTCTAGCTTGGATGACACCACGACACTCTAGCCTGGGCAACAGAGCAAGACTCTGTCTCAAAAAACAAACAAACAAACAAAAAAACCCAAAATCAAAAAACTCCAAAAAACATAGCCCATTACAGCTCAGGACATATAAAGTTCCATGTAAGTAAGCAAAAAAATAAAACAAAACAACAAAAAAAAGGAGACAGAAACATATTCTAAAGTGATCGAAGCAGGTTGGGACAATAAACAAAATCTATAGGGCGAAGTTTAATAAGTAAAAATATAAAGATATAAAGTCATTGTCTTTTTTTTTTTTTTTGAGACAGTGTCTCACTCTGCTCTGTTGCCCAGGCTAGAGTGAGTGCCATGGCATCAGCCTAGCTCACAGCAACCTCAAACTCCTGGACTCAAGCGATCCTCCTGCCTCCGTTTTCCAAGTAGCTGGGACTATAGGCACAAGTCACCATGCCCGAAATTTTTTCTATTTTTTTTTTTTTAGTAGAGATGGGGGGTCTCGCTTTTGCTCAGGCTAGTCTTGAACTCCTGACCTCAAGTGATCCTCCTGCCTGGGGACTCCCAGAGTTTAGGATTCTAGGCATTAGTCGTCGTGCCCGATGAGTCATTCTCATATGTTTAAAAGAGCAACAAATATCCCACTCCTAAGTAGCCAACAGTACATGTAAAAGAAATCCAAGCATTATGAGTAGAGAGCTTAAAGTTGGTAAAATATTGTATCCATAGTAACCTGTCAGTGACTCTCATTAACCTTTCTCTAAAATACCTATAAAGATGCTGAAAATAGAATAAAATGATCAAAACTATTAGTCAACCTATTTCAAAAGCGAGACAATTTTCTGACACAATTTTTCATAAAGTATTAAACAATCAGTGGAGTTGAATTAGAATAGCACTTGCTAGCCTGAAGCTACTCGGTCAGATGAAATTTGCACAGTTACTGGCAAGAATAAAGGTTAGAATTCAGCATTTTTTCCCTCACTTTCTGCCAACTACAACAGAAAACAAGAGTCTGCATCATTCAGAGAACAGACAACGGCCTCCCTATTTGTTCTCTTCACTTACACCAATAGCTCTCTTTCTAGCTTAGAGAAAAAGTCTGGAGACTGCAACTGCGGGAAAAGAAGGAAGGAAGTAGAATATGGCACCAGCAGTGCACACTGAGTCTAGGCAGAGGCTAGGTGTGAACAGTCTTGTATTTGTGAGTGCCACCAAAGACTCTCGTCTCTGAAATAGGCATTAGACAAAGGGCGATACCTGCCGTATTCCAGTTGAACTTCATGAAATAAAAACCTGCTAGACTTTGATAAACAAAGGCAATGATATAAAGTGATATGTTAATTTCTCTATGGGGGGGGGAGGATGGTGATATTCAAAATGGGGTTCTCAGTGAAGCCACTCCAAAAAGGTGACTTTGAACTGAAATCTGAATGACACATGGAGCCTGCCAAATGAGTGGATGTTCCTGGCAGAAGGAAAACTAGCACAAAGGCCATAATGCAGGAATAAACTCAGAACGTTTGAAGAACAGAAAGAAAGTTAACATAGGTTTATTTTTTTTCCTTTGAAACTTTGTTAATCGTGCTTAATGATCTAAATTGCCACTCTTTCTGCCTCCTTTTTAAACTCCAATTTACCATTAAATACACTTTTTCTTCCAGTTTGATATCACTTATAAATTTAATAACCCTCTATTCTATTTTTCATTGAAGCTATTGCTAATATTTTGACTAGGATCAAATCAAAAATAACTCAAAGACAGAATCAATTCAAGATCCTATTTCAGTGTAACATGCATTAATTATCAGTTTGGGACAGGGTTCACAAAAATCCATAGCTGTACAATTCTTCCAGTTGCCATTATTAGTATAATAATAACTGTCATTTATGACCACCTAATACATGAGGGCATGGGGTTGGATTTTTCATAGTCTTCAAAACAACCTTCGAAGTATTGTGTATAAGAAGAACCTGGGCCTGAGAGAGGTAAATGAATTAATTGCCTAAGGACCAGAACCAGAGGAGGTAGAGCAACCAGTAGTCAGATGTACACTGGAGTCCCACTTCATGGGCCAGAATTTCCCAGGGATTGGGGAAAAAAAACCACTGCTTCTTCCCCAGGGGCTGATGTTCTCCAAGGTTGTTTTGTTCTACGCCACATTAACCACTCTGATGGTTCCAATGGTTGTATATCCTCTGACAATTGTTAAACTAGATCTTTATCATGAGGTCTCTCATTGCTCAGAATGCTCTTTCCCCTTTCTTTCATCTCTTAATTATCTACATATTTTTCTAAGACTCTAAGTATTATCTCACCTTTGAAACTTCTCTTTTGCTCACACTCCAATAATACTCCTATCCTTGCCCCAAGGCTTAGCTAATTTGAGAAGAACTGACCACCACTTCTTCTCTTACCAGGAAGGACATATGAGCTGCCTGTTTCCAATCCCTTCCCCTTTGTTATATTGTCCACATGGCAGAAATGTCCACACATACTGTGAATCTAATAACATCAGTCTTTTTCCATAAGCTTAAATTTCTTCAATGGCTCCCAACTATCTTCAGCATAAAGTCCAAACTGCTCAGCCTGGCATACAATAGATGTTTAAGTAAAGGGATGAGTAAGTGGGTGGTTTCTGAAATTCCGGGTATCCCTCTTTAGTCTTCTGGCATCTTTCCCTTTCCCCTCACTTTCTAAAAAAAATCACCAGTAAAGTTCTAAATAGAATTTTCTTGGTCTTTTAATAACTTGAATTTGGGGATATGAACCTGGGCCCGGACTAGGGTGAAACAAATGAGATGCCTCGGGCACAAAATTTAAAGGGGCCCTCACTCTCAGGGTAGTGCAAATGCCAACCCTCAGGGGAAGGGGAAAGTGGATAGACTTGACAGAAAGGGCAAAGAATGTGCATCTAATTGTGTTCCATGTGAGTGCTTACTAAAGAGCGATCACAGCAGAGAAGGATTTAATAACCAAGTGGAGTGGATGACCCTTTCTGTGGGTACTAGTCCAGTTCACTTTCCAGCACTCCTGTTATTGCCCCATGGGCTCATGAACAAAAAAAGTGTCCATGGTGGCAGAGAGGAAGGTTGTGCACAGGCTCAGTGACATGGACTTCCACTCTCCAAGGCTGACCTGGCTACAGTCACTGCTGAACACCCAATCTGCCAGCAGAAGAGCCCAACGCTGAGTCCTGGGATAGGGCACCATTCCCCAGAGTGATCAATTGGCTACCTGGTGGCAGGTGGGTAACACTGCACCACTTCCATCATGCAAGGGGCAGTGCTTTGTCTTCACTTCAATAGACAATTACTTGGCACAGAGATTTGCCTTCATTGCCTGCAGTGCTTCTGCCAAAATCACCATTCATGGGCTTGCAGACTGCCTTACTCCACACAGCATTGCTTCTGATCAAGGAACACACTTCATAGACAATGAAGTATGGCAATGGGCCTTCTCGGAATTCACTGTTCCCCACGATTCTGAAGCGACTGGTGGAATGACCTTTTGAAAACTTAGTTACAACATCAGTTAGGTGGCTGCAACTTGGCTACTTGGGAAATTTCCTCTAGGATGCAATATATTCTCTAAATCAGTCGCTTTTCCCCAACCCAAGATTTGTGGAACTAGGAATTATGGATTGGAAATGTCTTAATGTGATGCATGGTGACCCATGAGAAAAATTTGTGCTCTCTTCCTGCAGCTTTAGACTCTGCTTATTTAGAGTCCTTAATTCAATTTCAAAATAAGGAAAGCTTTCGCTAGAAGCTACAATGATTCCATTCAACTGGAAGTTGACACTGTCACCTGGCCACTTTGTGATCCTCAAGCCAGTGAACCAACAACAGGCAAAAAGATAGTTACAATATTGGCTGGGATGATTGATCACGACAATTAAGGGAAAATTATGTTGCTACTCCACAGTTTGTGTAAGGGGCAGGGGAGCAGTATGTCTGGAATGCAAGAGAGTCCCTGGGGCATACTTAGTTCTTTCATGTTCTGAGTTTAAAGTCAATGGAAACTGCAAAACCCCAATTCTGCTAATGAACAGACACTTCAGGACTGGAAATTTGGGTTACCCACCAGGTACGGAATCACTACCAGCTGAGGTGCTTCCTGAGGGCAAAGGAAGTACAGAATGGGTAGTGGAAGAATTTAGTTATAAATACCAGCTATGACCATGTGACCAGTTGGAGAATTGAGTACTGTAATAGCTATGAGTATTTATTCCTTATTTTTATGGACATATTTATGTATATATTAGCCAATATTTTTATTTTCTTCTCCTTTCCCAATCTCCTCCTATCTAACATAAGATATGTTAATAATAGTTTACTTTATATCTCAATATTTAAGTATTTAAGTTACAGGATATCAAATAAGGAGTATGACTCAGCTGGAAGAAGAATAAGCAACCTAAAAAAAAAAAGAGTTTTTGCATCCACTTTTGGGGAAAGGGTTGCCTTGTTTTTATTCTTTGCCTCATGTTTGGTGGAAATGTGATTTTATTATGGTTTCTATTTGGAAATTGCGCATGTATAGGTGGCAAGTTGACAAGGAGTGAAATAGGGTGGTTTGGTAATGTGTCAACTTGTCGAGAATGAACTGTTTCCCAGAACTGCCCTCCCTGTGTGTTTCCATTAGGGTGGGCCACGAGAGACATTTCCATGTAAGATTTGGAATGCAGAGTAAAGAAGCAGCTAGTTTGTATATGTGCCTGAGAGGTTGGAGCAGACACCTTTTGTAGCTCACTGCTGTCGTCGCTGCCTATCAGCTGGCTTACTCATTGGCATGGGCAATACCTAGGCGTGCAACTGCCCCATTTTCCCTGAATCTTCTTTCAGTTCTACTGCAGAGCCAGTTACATGTTGATCTCCATGATTCAGGGTGTCAGCTTCTCCTGCAGAACACACTTTATAAAAATGAAGGAAGTGAGAACTGACAGGGATCTAGTTTGTCCTTACAAATCCCAGCTTGTCTTTGCTCTTCCCCCCGTTACATCCATCTTCCCTTCATGACTGTCTGCCCTGTTCTCTTCAGCCTGCAGCATTAAACACAAAGACAACAGCCTTAGAGACGCCCACAGTTGCATTAGATCAAATTCCTATCGTTCTGCCTCTCTAACTGAATCCTGACTGACACAGTATATAGGGATAAATCTAACAAAAGACGTTCAAGACCTTCATACTGTAAGCTACAGAACATTGCAGAGAGGAATTAAAGAAGATTTGAATAAATGAAGACATATGTACCATGTTCATGGATGGGAAGATGCGATATTGTGAAGATGTAAGTTTCCCCAAATTGATCTATAGATTTGACACAATGCCAACTAAAACTCCACTATGGTTTTCTGTAGAAATTTCAAAAGCTGTTTCTAAAATATATATTAAAATGTAATGGACCTATAGTAGATGAAATAAACTTGGAAAAGATGACCAATATCGGATGGCTTAACTTATTCAATTTTATAGTAAAATATATAAAATATATTTTATATTTATATTATGTATAAATATATTATAAAACATATTTATATTTTATATTTTAGTTACAGTTATATACTATAACTAAAAGTTACAGTAACTGAGATATTTTGGTATTAGTGAAAATAACATAAAGCTTGATGGGACAGAATGAACGGTATGTCTGGAATGCAGGTGATTCCCAGAGGCACTTCTTATTACTCTCATGTTCTAGGAGTAATAAACCCACATATATATTATCAATTGATTTTAGGCAAAGATGTCAAGGAAATTCAATGGTAAGAAAATAAATCTTTTAGACAAATGGTGGCAATTCAACTGAATACTTATTTGAAACAAAACGAAATGCAACTCTTCATATCACAAACAAAAATTAACTCGTAATGGGTCATAGAGCTAAATATAAAATCTAAAACTATAAAATTTCTAGAAGAAAACAGAGGGAGAAAATCTTTGACACCTTGGATTAGGCAAAAATAGATAGCTCACTGAAAACATGAAAGACAAAAGAAAAAAATCATTAAAGTGGACTATATCAAAAGTTAAAACTGTTCTTTTTGAAAGACACCATTAAGAAAATGAAAAGGAAAAGTCACAGACTGGGAGAAAATATTTACAACATATATATTAGACAAACAACTTATACCCAAAACATATAAAGAATTCTTATAACTAAGAATAAGAGGAAAACCCAATTAAATAAGACTTGAATGCACTGTCCCCAAATAGATGACATGCACATTAAAAGATGCTCAACATCATTAATTATAAGGTAAATGTTATTTAAAGCAATAATGAAATGCCACTACTCACCAACTGAATGGCTAAAATTTTAAGACTGATCATACCAAGTGTTGATAAAGATGTGGAACACCTGGAACTCTCAGCAGTGCAGGTGGGAATGTAAAATGCCTTTGTCAGGAATGCAAAAATGTTTGGAAACAATTTGGAAGTTTCTTAAAAAGTTAAACATACACCCACCACACAACACAGTCATTCTACTTTTTGGTAATAACTCAAGAAAAACAAAGGCATATGTTCACACAAAGCCTTGTGCATAAATACTTATAGCAACTTAATTTGTAATAGGCTAAACTGAAAACAAACCCAAATATTTATCAGCAGTTGGCCAAAAAAGATTCTATTCATATGAAATCCTAGAATATGCGAATGATTCTATAGCAATATTAAGCAAGATAGTGGTTTCCTAAGTAAGGGGTACAGGGAGAGAGAAATCGCAAAGAGGCGTGAGGAAACTTTTGTAGGTGATGAAAATATTCATTATGCTGATTGTGGTGATGATTTCAAGGATATATACATATGTCAAAATCCATACAATTGTACATTTTCAATATAGGAAGTTTATTGCACTTCAATATACCACAATAAAGCCTTAAAAACAAAGCAAAAAGCAATACCTGAATAAGTGAATACTGACCTAGCATAACTTCTGATGCTTTGCAGGCATTTATATAAACATATACATTATTTTTTATCCTTTCTTTTAATGGCCTTTCTCCCTTCCTTTAGCTACATCTCTCCTCCCACTCCAATCACGGAGGTAGAGAGATGTGACTGAGGCCGTGCTGGTCACATACTCTCTCTCCTGCCACAGAGATGGTGGGTGTGACTCAAGCCAAGCTGCTCTGCGTCTTTCCTCAATATTAAAACAGAGCTGGCAAAGAAGACGGTTTCTCTCTGCCGTCAGATCACTCGGGATAGGGAAACAGGGCTGCTGGAAGCCTCGTTTCCCTGCTGTGTGGACGATGTCTGTCTGTCTGCACTCGGAATAAAGGGGTCAGTGAGAAAGGAACGGTGAAGGAGGGGACAGAAGGAAGGAGGTGGGGAGGAAAGGAGATGGAAGAAAAAGGGGGAGAACGAGAGGAAGGGGGGAAAGAAGGCAGGAAGCAAGGAAGCGGCGGATGGGGGAGGAGAGACGCTTGGGTGTAGTTGCCCCTGAGGCCAGCTTCGCCTCGGCTCTTTCTGCAGTGTAGACTATCAGAGCCAACAAACTGCCCTCTGGCTTAAGATGATTTAGGTTTCTGTCACTTCCAACGGAAAGAGTCTTGTCTAGTATGTTCAATGTGCATTTAGTACCATTCTTTTATGCTGAGGCGAGCTTAGCTCTGTACTACTTTCTACCTGCTGTGCTCTTACCGCTTAGGAAGTAGTTTTTTGTGGTCCAGATTTGGTACATAAAAGAGGAGATTCCTCAGCACGCATTTCTTTCAGGACTTTTTCTCCTTCCCCTGCCTACAGAGTTTTTTCCTTTAAGTGCCTTTGCCTTGTAGGGTATGGGCTGTATTTTTAACTGGCAGTTTCAGTCTCTGGTGGGTAACAGAGATGGAAGTTTAAAATGAACGGGTTAGCTAGGGAGACGTGGTGGTAGTAAATCAAAGTGTTCTCCAAATTCCTTCTTCCCAACTGCGCTGTACCAGAGTAGGTGACAGGTGACCCACCATTCCTTGTCTCTATGGAGCCCTATTAATGCACTAAGTAGTAAAACTTTGCCCTGAACTCTGGAATCTCGCATGCTAACCTTAGTTTACAATGCAGATATAAGCTTTTGCATAGTTTTGTATATATTCTGGGAATATTAATGGAAATTTGGGAAAAGGTGAACCAAGTGGTGCTCAGATCCTTCCTGGTAAGCGGGAAGCCTGGCAACGTAGTCTATAACTTATAAGTTATTCCCTGTTTCCATCAGACTTGAAAGTCTGGAAACACTTATAGCTTTCCATTGGTGTTTCTCTGTTATGGAAACACAAAGGTGTGAATTTCTGGACAAAGAGCCAGCCCAATATCCCCCAAGGTATAGAATATTCTTGATCTACTAGCTGTATAAAGTTGGCTCTGTTTCCAAAAGGGCAGAGGGCAGAGGGTAGAGAAAGGACTACCTTCATTTGAGGAGGCCAATGGAAACCACCCCCAAACTAGACTTGGAGGGTTCCCTCCATACAGATCTCTTCCCCAGTTAGCACTGCCCTATGACAGGTGTTAGGGAGGCATGTGATAATAGGACAGAGGCTAATAGACTGTGAGAAAAGTCATGGAAGAGGTAACTTCCCAGTTAGAACATTGCCTAAGCTCTATACCATATTTCTGTAAAAGTCTTGTATTATACATCCCCAAAAGGAGTAAATAGATTTAGTTAGAGGCAAAGGAACTTGCAGATGAGCTTACAGAGCTGAGCTGGGCGCAGTACACAGTGCACAGTGAAATCTGAGTCTGAAAAACCTGCCTGCTGACACTACCATCCTCAGGGCTCTGAGAATTAAACTTGCATTCCACCCATGTTCTTAAAACTTATGAAGAAGGAAATCTTACAAACTTCGTAGTCAGAATATTTGCCATAAATACTGAAATATTTCTTCCATTATAATCTGTCATGAAATCTGCTTTCCTTAATGCACATTTAGTTAATTACCTTGGTGCTGGATGCTAGCTTTGTCTTTGTAGTGTTACAGATCTCTTGCATTTGTGCTCTGAGAATTTATCTTTGAAGAGTGAATTTGTAAATGAACAATATTTATACTCTGTGAAATTCAGGACATCAAAGAATACACAGCAAACTTCTATTCTTTGTTAATTCTCCTGCTTTCATATGGCTTCAACTAGACCAGGAGAATATGACATATAATTAATAATCTATGTAAAACTTTTTAAAATTTTGAACAGATGGGCATAAAATGCATTAAACAGTAATTAAATTCAGGTCAGCAAGATGGAAACCTTCTTCACAGACTCTAAAATAATTGTAGGTAAATTTACTAGGGAATTTTGAATATAAATTTTAATCGGCTTAGTAATGTTTGTATTCACTATTTATTATGTGACTTAAAAATTATACTGTACCTTGCTGATGTTTTAAAAAGCTATTATTAATATGATTTATTTAAAAAAGAAAGTGAGAAAGCTATACTGCTAATCCTCACGATTCTGTCATAAATCTTTACTGTTTTGCAATAAAACACATTTCCAATAATGCTGAATATACTTTCCCCTGCACTTTATTCTCTTGGGCTTTAGCCACTCCACATTCTTAAGATTATGATATATGTCCTCAAATGAACCAGATGTTCTTTAGACTCTGAAATGGAAGATCTCATTAAAATGTGTGTGTGTGCGCACGTGTGTGTATGTGTGTGTGTATGTTTTCTGATATCTCTTGAGGGATTTTTTTTTAAATATTACAAGTGCCAACCATTTTCATTTATTTATTTACATATTTATTTAATTAGAGCAGAGATTTATGAAGAGATAGTATACGACTCAGTGTCCGGGGACTGTTCTGACAATGGATGATGTTGTGTACACGGTGCTTCTTCTCGGTCTTGTCTTGGCATCCTTTCAAACATTCAGTGACATATATTTTGGACTGTCTTAAATCTATCTGGTAAAACTTATGAAAATGATGCAAAGATATTCTGTGTACTCAGAGTTAACAATCTAACAATATAAAAAGTTCAGTATGTGGGGAAAACATAATAATATATTCAAAGAAAGCATATATATATGTGCAAAAGAAATCCAAGTGGCTTTACTAAGGTTATTTTTATCTACAAATTATTTTTATGTAGAAATACACATTCATAGAATTGTCAGCATTACTCACTGTTTGCGTTGGCTTCTTATAAATACTTGATGCACACACAGAGCTCTTAATAATGAATCATAGCTTGGACTACAAATATGTTTGTGTATACTTTTTATTTACTTCATGGGGTGCACATTATTTAAGTACTAGAAAATGTGATACCAGGTCAGGCAGGTAAGGAGGGGGCGACCCAGGGAGCACAGAGACTTAAAGGCCATGGAAAGCCCTTGGCTTCTATCAGGGATGAGATGGGACAGTTTCAAGCAGAAGAGCAACATGAGTGTGACCTTGTTCTGACCTGCATTTTTACAGGGTCACTCTGAATTGGGTTTTTCCCTCTCTGTCCTCCCACCCACCCCAACTTAGTTTGGGCTACTGTAAGAAGAATACCGTAGACTGGGTTGCTTGCAACACACATCTATTTATCACAGTTCTGGAGGCTGGAAGTCTGCCATCAGAGCACCCATGTAGTCAGGTTCCGGTAAGGGACCTCTTCCTGGCTTGCAGACAGCTGTCTTTCCACTGTGTTCTCACATGGCAGAGACAGAGCTCCAGTATCTAGCTCTTATAGAGGCATTAACCTCATCGTGGGGGCTCCATCCAAATGACCTCCTGTAAACCGAATCTCCTCCCAAAGCCCCACCTCCTAATGGCATCCAATTGGGGGGCAGGGGTTCAACATGTGAATTTGGGGAGGAGGCACAAACATGCAGTTCATAACTGCCTCCCCCTTTTAAAATTGTAGTACTATTTTTATTCTTTTGATAATTTTGTTCTTTTCTGTAGAAAACTTGCTGTTTTACCTTCTAGCATATAAAAATATATTATTAATAAATAATTTTAAAATAATTTTTCCTCTCTGTCACACATCAGTGAATATATGAATACTCTATCACTGAAGTAATAACATTCAGTATTATCCAATTTATCCAATATACAGAATTTCTTCTCAATGAATGTTTTAGTATTTACATACGGTTCTGGTATATCAGATTAAAAGATTCACTCTTAAGAGTCCCTGATATGATTGTTCAAAATGATTTTTTTTAAAAATTAAGCAAATAAAGCATTTCATTTTGTTATATTCATTAATTTTTTGTGACATTCTGCATATGAAAATAAAAATTACAATTTCTCCCTTCCAAGTACTAACCAGGCTCAAACCTGCTCAGCTTGTAAAACCAGGCGAGATCAGGCGCCTTCAGGGTGGGATGGCCATAGATAAGAATTACAGTTTCTCTCTACAGACAAGATGCTTTCATGAGAAATTCTAGCACGTGTGACATTACTACTGAACCATAGTCATCAGAATTTGGGTTCCAATAAAAGTGAATGTCAGGTCCTTCATTGTAAGGATTAGAAAATAGGAAACGGGAAATAGAATAAGGCATGACAGAGGAGTAGGGGTTTTTGAAGCAAAAAGGAAGGGAAAGTAAGGAAAGATGTAAAGGACATTCACTTCCCCCTTGAAAGTCTATTCTCTTTGCTCTCTCATTTTTGTAGATTCTCCTTCCTTGGGCCTGGCTTTTTTTTTTTTTTTTTTTTTAACAAAAATAGCTTTATTGAGATATAATCCACATACCATACAACTCTCCCTGTAAATCATATAATTCAATGGCTTTTGGTACAGTCACGGAGTTGTCCTGGCTGAGTGCCACCTGATCTGGTCCAAGTCCACCTTTGGTTCTCTTCACTCCTCCCCCACCTGAGCTCACCTTCTCTAAACCTCAGCCTGCGCTGTTCTTTCTCCTGCGAGTGATTCAGTTGATGGCATCGTCTGCACTTTCCAGTCAAGCTCGCAAGCACAGCTTAGATAGATGTCATGTTTCTCTTCTCTCCCAGTGTCAAAAATCCAGCTGATGCTATCTTTGAAATGTGTCTCAAATGTCTCCCCTCCTAACCTTCCCCATTTCCAGGCCTCGTTTCAGGCCCCCTGAGCTTTCAGTTGGATCGTTACAAATGCCTGCCGAATGTTTCCCACCAGCCGACGCTTCCCCATTTTGATACTCTTGTCTTGTCCTCACCAAACCCAACTCTGGTCTTTCTTCTTCTTTTTCAAACCTTTGACATCTTCCACTGACTGCAAGGTAAATCCAGATTCTTGGGCCGATTATCCAGATCCTTCCCCATCTAGCCTCAATCTGCACTCCCTGTCTCACTTCCTGCCTCTTCCCTTGTCACACATCCTAAAAATTCCAGCCACTGTGTTCCAAACTACTAGGCCTCACTGTATTTCTGCAGGTGGGCACATAATTTTCTTGGCACCAGGATTGACCCTTTTCTCTCTTCTCTGCCTGGGGAATTCCTCCAAGTCTTTCAAATACCAAAGATGACAACAGCTTAGTGAAACTTTTCCTGAATGCCCAGACTGCGTTTCCAGCTCCTTCAAGCTACCAATGCACTATGTACAAACTTCGTTTCTGTACAGACACTGCAGTGCAATAATTTGATCCATGTATGTTTCAATTGCCGGGGGAAGTTCTTCAAGGCTGGGGTCTTTCCTGTCTAACTCAGTGCCTTGCGCTGTTATCAGTTCACAGTGGGACTTAATACATAACGCTGTGTGGGTGGAAGCCAGCATCCTTTCCAAGTACAGCTTCCCTGCGGGTGACATCACATTGATCAGCAACCTGCTGGACAACCTCTCTGGGACTGGTCTGATTTGGCATTGTCAACGCTATGCTGGTGTCCCTACTTTCTCATTTCTCCAATATTTAAAAATAGTCCTCCCGCTAAGGAGAAAGCAAGACATCTGGTCTGTTAGACTAAAGCAGTTTAGACCTAGCTGGGAGAGGGGTCAGGAATGTGCCCCTTCTTTGGCCCCTGAGCCCCACAGAGCCCAGCTATCCTTTCGCCCGGAGAAGCCAGTGAGAAGCAGGGAGGGGAAAAGGAAAAGTTGGAAAATAAGACCAAAGTAAGAAAACTGTTAGTAAATTTATTGGAGGTTTGGAAGGAATAGAGATGAAAATAGAGAACAGTGATATACTGTGAATGTGACATTAGATTTTGAGCATAATTATATTTAAAAAATCCATTCCTCAGTAAATGCTTTTAATATACCAACCAGATGGTATTTTTTGCTTTTTAAGATTTTTAACCTTTATATCTATGCTGCCTTGATGAAGAGTTATTTGAATTTCAATGATCCAGATTTACAACAGAAGATTGTAGCTGATATAGGTTGGGGTGCCTGGCCTCTCACATACACTTCTGGGGGGATGTCCCCTTCCCTCTGGGGGGATGTCCCCAGCCCTTCTTCCCCAGGTGTTGTGGTTTTCTTAATCACATGACCCTGACTTAATTGTTTCTCCACCTGCCCTTGGATGGAAATTGACCAGGACCCCAAGCTCAGCCAATCCATAACCATTGAGTATAGCTCTGGCTAAAACAAACAAACAAACAAACAAACAAACAAACAGTTGAAGCAATCAGATTTTGAGACTTTGGAAGTAAACCATTCAGAGGAAATTGCCAACAGCTACACAGAGACAAATTGAACAGGGCAGCCAGCATGGGATACGTTCAAACAGAATCTGTGAAGAAGTGGGTGCATTTGGAGAAAGGCACAGTGTACATAGAGTAGCAGGCGCTAGCCGTGGGGTCTGAGAGAGGCAGGAAGAACAGCTTTGGGTCTGCGTGGTGTTCCATTGTAGCCACATTGCATACATTCTTACAATAACCTCACCCCAATTCTGTTTTCTAGAGCTGATCTCTGTTCCTTGCAACTCAAAAGACCTTGCTGAAACATCAATATTCTAGTATGTGTTCTATGTCTTTTTTACTGTGATGAAATAAACAGGGAACATTTTCTCCAAATCCAATCTCCTTTGAAAAATATTCTCACAGTATTCCTTGGCTCAGCTGAACATCTATTCTGTGGCCTCCTATTACGTGTCAAGTTGTGTGCCAGTCAGTGGGCAAGTGCCACTTAATTTAGAACATGCTTATGTCTTTAGAAACTAAAACAAGTATCTTTTCATATATGCCAGCAGCAATTGCAGCCTGTGGCTGCTCATTCCTATGATGGCAGCCACGGGCATCGTCACTTGTTGGCCTGCAGAGGCAGAACCGAATATTGCCGCCTGTTTGAGGGCGGCTGTCCTAGTAAAGCCCAGTGTTGCCAGGCATATCAGAGACCGCTCCTGGTCACCTTGTATAGTAGGTCAAATAATGGCCAACCAAAGATAACAAATTATAATTGCTGCAATTTGTGAATGTTATTTTAAAAGGAAAAAAGATCTTCCCAGAGGTGATTAAGTTAAAGATCTTGACCTGCGGAAATTATCCTGCATATCTGGGTGAGCCCTAAATCCCACCACAAGCGTCTTTTTAAGAGAGAGGCAGAGGGAGATGACACACACAGAAGAGGAAGGGTCAATGTGACCACAGTGGCAGAGACGAGAGTGATGCAACCACAAGCCGAGGAACGCTGGCAGCCAACAAAGTGTGGAAAAGGCAAGCAATGGCCAATTGCCCTGGAGTCTCTGGAAGGAACATGCCCCTGCTGAGACCTTGATTTTTGGCCTACTGAAACTGATTTCAAACTTCTGGACTCTGGAACTGGGAGAGAATAAATTTCTGTGGTTTTGAGCCACCAAGTTTGTGGTCATTTGTTGCAGGTACTTTGTTACGGAGTGATGGGATCGCTTCTCTTCAGAAATCAGAAATGGGAGATTTCAGTCATGTGGAGAGATTGAGAGAGGCTGGTGACGAAGGGTCTTTAAACAAACACAGCACACAAAGAGTTTGCTCTGTTGGGGTTGTCTGGACATCAGAGATTTTTGTGAGCCTAGGGAGCTGCTCACACCACTAATGGCAGTAACTGTAGGCTGCCTCTGAAGCTCTGGTTGAAGAATCACGAGACAGCTCAGCCTCGATTCTGTAGGGACTTTGGATCAGCTTAGATATGCAAGATCCTTTTGGACTGGTGCTCTCTGTTAAATGCTTATGAACTTGAGTTACAATCTGGGAGACTGTGGTATGAAAAACATCTTCAACGGAACACAGATGCATGTGAGGCACCAGCTCTGCACAAGGTGATGACGGCCACTGGCACTGCGTCTGTTGGAGGGGTGACGTTTGGAAGTCTCTTGCACAGTGTATGCAGGTCTGATTTGTAGAGTCTCCAGGAGAACGATGCTTATTGGAAATGACGGTATAAGACACGCTGTGTTGTTCCCGATCACTAACATTTTACCATTAAGTATAATACTTGTTGTAGATTATCAGTATGTACTCGCTTCTCTTTCTAGTTTGCTAAGTGTTTAAAACTTTTTTTCAGTTTTAAACCTATTAAAACATTTTATAGGTTTTACATTTTATCAGATGATTTTTCTGAATCTCTTGAGACTCATATCTGCTTTTACTCTCTTAATTTATTAATGTGTTGAATTCTTTTAATAAGTTTTCTAATGTTAAATCAACCTTGAATTCCTGAACTATAACATTTTTATGTGATTGATTACACTTTTATATGTATTGTTGGGATTCATTTGGCCAATAGATATTTTTGAGTCTATGTACATGAGTGAACTGGCTTATAATTTACTTTTCATTTGTTGTTCTTATATAATTTTGGCATCAAGGTAATTTTAGTATTATAAAATGAGCTTCGGAGTTCTCCCATTTTTTCTCCTCTCTGAGAAATTTGGTATAAAATTGAAATAATTCATAAAGGAACTGAGTTTGATGGACTCTTTGTGGGAAGATTGTTAATTACTGATTCAATTTCTTTAAATATTATAGGACTGTTTAGGTTTGTATTTCTCCTTTAGCCAATCTTGTTAAACAATCTTTTCCATAATCTATTTATTTTATCTAAGTTCAAATTTAACAGGTATAAAGTCATCATATTATTCTCTTATTATCTTTTTAATCTCTAATATTTCCGTGCTATGTCCTCTTTTTCCATCTTTAAAATATCAGTCAGGTGTGGTGGCTCACTCCCATAAATTCAGCACTCTGGGAAGCCGAGGCAGGAGGATCAATTGAAGTTAGGAGTTTGAGACCACCCTGGGCAATAAAACGAGACATCTGTCTCTACAAAAAATAAATAAAAAATTAACTGGGCATGGTGGTGCACACCTGTAGTGCCAGGTACTTGGGAGACTGAGATGGGAGGATCCCTTGATCCCAGGA
Source organism: Indri indri (assembly GCA_004363605.1). Taxonomy (NCBI): domain Eukaryota; kingdom Metazoa; phylum Chordata; class Mammalia; order Primates; family Indriidae; genus Indri; species Indri indri. The sequence goes on from RJWJ010018584.1 coordinate 21,474, forward strand.
GTTTGAGGTTGCAGTGAGCTATGATCATGCCAATGCACTGTAGCCTAAGCAACAGAGCGACACCATGTCTTAAAAAACATGACGTGCAAATACGCACATATGTATGTGTGTGTGTGCATGCGGCGTCTCTTTTCCTCTAGATTAGTTTCAGCAGTGATTTTTATTTACTTTATTATGGCCTTTTCCAATGACCAATTTGGGGCCATGTTGATTCCAATTATGTTAGTGGCTCTCTTTAATTACTGCTTTTATTTTTTATCATCTCATTACTTTCATTTTCTTTGGATCAATATTTTTGTTTTTCTCTAATGTCTTAACAATCAGATCATTAAATGCCAGCCTTTATTCTTTTTAAGATAAGAATTTAAGGCTATATATTTCTCCTCAAGTGTTGTATAAGCTATATCCTGTAAGCTTCAATATATAGTATTTTTGTTCAGTTCTAGGTATTTTTTAATTTCCTGTACTATATATTCTTTAATAAATTCATTATCTGAAGTCTAATTTAAATTTTCAAAACATATTTCTAAGGTTTTTTTTTTTTATTATCCCTTCATTTTGTTTTAGACAACACTGTAGCCCATGTGATACTGAATGTGGTGAACATTTATAAACCTCCGTGTGTGTAAGAAGGATGTATGTATTCTCTAAACGTTAGGTAAAGTTTTGTAATTATATCTATTAAATAAAACATTTTTCTTACCTCGTAAACTATTTGAGAATGCTTACTCTTTTAAGTCATAAGAGGCCATGTCATCTATAAATTCTTTTTCACGTCTTAGAGTTGTGTTTCTCTAGAGTAACTGCATTAGAATCTCCAGGATGCTTGCCGAATATTCAAATAGATAAGAAATACCTCCCAAAGATTCAAATTCAATAGCTCTAGGGTTCTAGGACCAGGAGTCTGCATTTTAAGATTATCTTTAAGGTTTGAGAGTCAATACTGTATAACTAGTCCACTAGAAGATGGTTATGTAATACTGTTAAACCCTAATATTTTTTTGTTTAAGTAGACAACCTCTTTTATTTATCAAATGGGTAAGATTTTCTTCTTCAAAGAATACTTTATTAGATATATTAGATTTTTTAAGGACAATAATAATTATCAATGAACCATGAAAGGGTAATTTCCTGTGGCATCTAAGAGGATCAGGATCTTAACACCTTGAGTTTGATTCAGGAATTACTAATATTTCTTTAGTCCAATGGATTACTTTCTAACTGAGAATCTCCTGTTTTAAAATAGTGCCAAAGAATGCTAAGTTTTTATTTATAATACCTTATTTAAACTCAAATTGATTTTAATCGATTTTATTCTCTAATTATTTTGAATGCATTGTTCTTACCTCCTTAAATAAAACATACATTCTTTGAGGTTAGGGGCTGTCTTTTATGCGTATGTGTATATCCACTCCAACATCTAGTACAATGTGAGCAGGTGCAATACATGTGAGTAATGTTTTAAAATTGATAGTTTTCAAAAGTTATGTGTTTTTTTGACATTGTTTTCAAGTTAGTGAATGTCAGGGTCTTGAAAAACAGTATCTACTTCAAAAATGATAGGTAAGCATTTTTTGTATCAAAGGTAAGTAATATTTTGTTATGCAATATATAAATAAAGCATTCCAGAAATCTTAGCAGATGACAATTGGTAAATACAATTTCTGTGAGAATAACCTTCCATTCTTCAGTGGGAAGGGTACAAAATTAATATGATTTTAAATGGATACAACTGTCCAAGGACAACATTTTCTGGGCAACAAACAATAGATTATGCAGCACTTTATGATGGTCAGTTTCAGTGATGAAAAAATATCATGACAGAAAACAATACATAGAATCAAAGAAATAGTCCTCCCACTCTAGTATTAATAATGGCACTAAGTAGAAATAGACGCTCAGATTCCCACTTAAATGAATTAAGAACAAAGTGAGATATCCACAAATAAGCTTAATAAATGTCTGTACAACAGTGTTGCAATTTTTCTTTATTACATATAAGTTACTTCAAGAATTATAAGCCTTTTACATTTTTAAAATATTCCTTTTTAAATGATTTTCTTATATTCAATTTTTAAAGCAGTTTTCCCATTTTTTTTAATAATTGAGAATAATTCTTTAAAATACTACCACTGGTTTACACCACTTTATATTACAGGCCGGGTGTGATGGCTCACGCCTGTAATCCTAGCACTCTGGGAGGCTGAGGAAGGAGGATCGCTTGAGGTCAGGATTTCAAGACCAGCCTGAACAAGAGTGTGAGACCTCATCTCTACTAAAAATAGAAAAATTGGGAGGGTGTGGTGATACATGCCTGGAGTTCCAGTTACTTGGGAGGCTGAAGCAGGAGAATTGCTTGAGCCCAGGAGTTTGAGGCTGCTGTGAGCTAGGCTGACTCTAGCCTGGGCAACAGAGCAAGACTCTGTCTCAAAAAAAAAAAAAAAAAAATTTATATTATAAAGAACTAATAAATATCCCAATGCTTACTACTTACTATTCTGTAATTGCTGAGAAATGGACTGCTTATAGTTTGAATTCATCAACGTAAAACAAACTAAACTCCAAATGGGAGATTATTTGTCAATAGAGGAGAAGTGGTTGCAAGTAGTAATGTAGAGATTCTGGTGGTATTTTGTTTTGTTTTCTCTCACTTTGGGAAACTACACAGAATCCCACTTAATGCTTAATTTTTCCTTCTTTTTAAAAAATTTTCTAGGTAACAATTTTTAAATTCATAAGTCTTTTCACAATAGCTATTACTACAGTATTTTTTTATTCTGTGATATAATTGGAAGAAAAATACAGTAATGCATTTATATACCATAATAACTAATATTTGTAAACACTTTAGTTTACAAAGTGATTCCACCTTTTTTATTCATTTGCTGATAACATCTTGTCGACATTAACTTTTATTTATCTTTGAGCAATGGTTCAGAGAGGTTTAAGGATTCAGACTGGCTTGAGAGTAAAGTTTTTGTCTACACAGTGAATACAAACAAGCACATCAAATTTTGACCAGAAAAACACATTCAAGTGGTTTTAAGAATACAGATGCAAGTAAAAAAACAAAACTAAATTTATTACACTTGCTGGGCAAGACAGATCTGCAGCTGGAAATTTGGAAATTTATCTCATCAAATATTGTGTGAACAGGGTTTTTAGTAGTACTAATAGAAGTGGAAAGATCCTCACCAGTCCTATCGGAGGAGAAGAAGCATTTCCTTGCTCCCAGACTGAAGTGGGGCTGCGTCACCACACTCAGCATTCTGATCTATCCCATTGTACAGCTCATTTATTCTCTTCTTGTAGTGACTGAAACAGCTTTAAACACAAAGTTCTCAAGGTCTGTGATTTTAAAGAACAAGGCCTTTCAATACCATGTCCTTGATGCTGATATGATTGAACAGAACAAGCTTTATGAGTGTGCTAACCTTGAAGCTTATTAACCACATCAGCTTTTACAGACTCGCATGGCATACATGTGTGCCCACACAATCTGGGCATTAAGTCCAGCAACTTTATGAGAATATTAGGGAACAACTGAGTATACTATTAAGGAATGGACATCAAACAATAATAACCCATGAAACCAAGTTTTTTTGTTGTTGTTGTTTCTCAGTTTGTAAATGTGAAGCATAGATTATGCACAAGTGCATGCTTATAACTACTGTTATCCTTTGATTTAATCTAGCAATATTGGACCTGCATGGTGTTGGAATTATAATAGGATATTTGGAGAATTCTCTACAACTGCATCTGATTTCTGAACATTGCGAGACCCATATTCAGTCAGCCCACGTGGAGGTCATTCACCATTTTCCTGTTTCCTATAGACAATTCTGAAATGGAGCATTTTTGAAGGACTCTTCCCAACCTGAACTTTAGTTATAGATTTGGGAACCGAAGAAGTCCCAGAAGTACACTGAGCTACACAAAGTAGCCTGGGAAGGGCTAAGTTTGCAAGTTCAAGTTGACATCTGCATAGTCCCTCTTATAATATGGGACTTAGGATGCATCCTTACGTTTCAAGTCCCTTAATATAAATGCTTCTTTAGAATGAGAAATTCCATTTAGCTAGATAGTAGTCAGACTTGACATCCATTCTTAAAATTGCATCATCTTTAAATGCATCAAATTCTTTGTGAAAATTAACTGTGGAGAGGAATTTAAAACTTTATCTTCACCACAACATGCACAGTTCATAATAGGAAATCTCATGACTAAATTTACATTGTCATTATCTACTTTAAATGGGTTTGGAAATGGTATTCAGATATGAAAATAGAAATTAAGTCCTAAGAATGTAATAACTCAGGGAAACTTCTTTCTTCTTTATGTCGCAATATCGATTTGATGATCAGTTCAATAACAATCGTATAAATGCAGTTATGCATTGCAATATGATACTTCAATTTTATCCAAGAGTATTCTTCTAAACTTAATGATGCTTCATAGACCACTAAAAGTATTTTCATAAGTGGATTCTTCTTAGCTAAGAACCAGTACATCAACATTTCTGCTAAGAAATCTCTTGAAAATATTTTTTTCTGTTATTTGAGTGTAACTCAAGACCTCTCAACGGATTTTTTTCCTGCTAAGCCATTGAAATGAAAACAGAAAAGGAACATTTGTTTAACCTACTGACATTTCTAGTAAATGACAATTATTAGCATACTTAAGCAAACTGACATAAACTTTATAATCAAGCAAATTAATTTATTACCTATTTTATCTAATTAAGAAATCCGAATGATTATTTTTTACATGGCATGATTTTTGAGACAAGAGAATTTATCACTTCTGTGACTGAAAATTCATGATTTGATTCAAAGGTGATTTTAAATACTTCAGCTTAGAGTAGGAGAGTTCTGATTTGAAAAGTTTCCAAGTTCAACTGTGCTTGACTTGCTTGCTTGGGGTGAGGAAGTTACGAGAAGATGCATTCCTGAGGATGTGGGGCAGATGATACTCCCTTAGAATCTTCCAAATCCCAAATTACAAGTCCAAGTGGGGTTGGGGGCGTGGCCAGCGATGTGTATGCCTGGGGTGGGGTGGGGTTGGGGGGTGATTCTGAGAGCAGAGAAACTTCCACAGAAGCTACCAGCTCTGCTTGGTGACAAGATCGAATTTGTCTCTTTCACATTTAGCTGAGAATAAGTTCCTGGTAGCTTTGTCAGGATGAGCTTTGGCAGCAGCCTTGTTTTCTGGAAAGTGGGCAGGAGCAATTCTCTTCCGCTCAGGAGGTGGGTGAGAGAGGAATCCACCTGGCCAGCAGCGTGTCCGGTGTCCTTCTCTCCCGAGCGTGGCTAGAGGGAGCTCGGCGAGCCCCTCTGAAGTACTTATAAGAAGAAAACCTTCTAGATTCTGAATACAGATTATAATGACTAAACAATTTAGAAACTAAATAATTTAGACTAGGGATGAGTTGGTCAGAGGAGGAACCAAAGGGCAAGAAGAAGGAAAAGATAGAGGAAAGAGAAAGAGAAGAAAACCATGAACTGCAGTTTCAGCACATGCCCCTTATAAACTAAGATTTGACTGTCAGCGAAGATTTCACATCAAGAAAGGAAGGAAGAGGAAGGAGAGAGTCAGAGAATCCAGGAGAACAATCAGAAGGAAGTTTCACAATTATGTACCCTCTTCATTTTTCCCCAATATTTCTCTTACATTCAAATGGAATTAAACATTTCTTCAATTATTTCTTCCAGAATTAAGTGTTTTTTGTTTGTTTGTTTATTAGTTTGTTTTAGAGGCGGGGTCTCACTCTGTTGCCCAGGCTGGAGTGCAGTGATGCAACGATAGCTCACTGCAGCCTCAAACTCCTGGGCTCAAGTGTTCTTCCTGCCTTGGCCTCCCAAAGCACTGGGATTATAGGAGTGAGCCACCGTGCCTGGCCCAGAATTAAGTGTTTTAAAATGGTAGATTAAAGAGAGGTTGGTAAGGTTTTGGTTTCACCAACCAAAGGTCTAAGAAAATATTTGTTTTCCTTTGTTTTTAGGTTCTACAGATAACTCTCTTCCATTTTTGTGTTGAGATTATACACAAAGAAATGTTACAATAAGAGTTATAACAAGAGTTCTTCCAGTAATCTTTGTAGCTCATTGGAAAATAGGAAATCTTAGAAACTGAAGAGGAGAAAAGTGCAGACTTAAGCTCTCTCCAATAGCTTGGTTACTGCTTTTACAGATCAAGCTTTGAAAAAAATGTTTGGAGAAAGGAGCCCAGTAAAGAGCCAGTCCAGGAATTTTTCATAGTTCCAAAATAAGTGGAGAATCTGGAAAAATAGTGGTTTACTTTCTTCCCTGTGTTAAAAATTGCAGCCACAAACACTTGCAGAGCAGACATTTCTGACCTACTAGAAAGTAATGTGAACTTGAGGTGGATCCCATCTCAGCCCAAGTTCTCTTCAGTGTCTACCGTATGTCCAGCACTTACAGTTCTAGGGGAAATTCATACCTCCAGAATTTACCCTGGTCCCTACTGGGGAAAGTGTTCACCTGGGCTGACCAGTACAAAAGCAGAATTAAGAAATTCTCTGTGAGTAGAGCCACTGGATATTTTCCAAAGCTAAACTGTAGGCTTGGTGGGGTTCATAGGAGTCTGAGCGTGGAGGTCGGTCTGTCCTCATGGCAGCGCTAGGGCAAGCTGGAATTGTAGCCAGTCAAGGTGAAGGGACAGCCCCAAGCAATCGGAATGTGAAAAATATCTCCCTGCTCCTCTTGTGACTAAAGGCGTCACCTTTGACATGTTTCCATATGGGAGAGTGGTCCGGTGAAAGTATTTATGACACGGAGGGTGTTTTAGGAAAGTGTATTGTGCCGTGCACTGTGATCAATCCTATTATCTGAGCCAGAGACTGTGATAAGTAGAATCGCTCCTCTTTTGTGGCCCAGATCTTTGGAAAAGGCTAATGAAAGCCACGAACCTGCTCCCAAGAAAAATGCACATGTATTCAACTAATCGCAAAGGATTCATACATTACTTGATTCCTAACCATCCCTTCAGGCAAGACATGTCTTCTGTGAGAGCTGGAAGGTTGTCCAGAGGTTGGTTAGTCTGTTTTATGGGAGAGGACAGAGCCCGGGTTGGCTGGCACAGCAGAACCAGGAGAGGAGTATGGAGGGGATACTGGTGTAGCCACTGAGCATTTGACCCTTCATGGGAGGTAAGTGGTGTGCCTTTGAGTGCTTCTGAGTGCAGAGAGCATGATAGAAATGCTTTTGGGAGAGCCGTCATTTGTATTCCAGATTATAGTATTTGTATTCCAGATTATACAGTTTCCCCTCGTGGCTTTAGATGGTTCCTGACTTCGCAGAGCCCCATTCACAGAACCCAGAAGTTGTGACAGGAAATTGGCTTGGCTTTACAGCCTCAATTGTCTTCTCTGCCTGTCTATGGCAGACATTACCAATGTGTCATGATCCGTGTCTTCACCATGCTGACCATCTAGCGCTCTAGGAAGGCTCTTGCAGAAATTGAATTTATCATGTAGGATGACACCCGCTTGCCTTCCTTGGATTACACAATTAAAATGGAACCATCACAGACCGCAATTCAGTCTTCGCGAGAACAGTATTAGGGAAAAAATCCATCCTGGTGTGTCTTCTCATCTGTAAAAACATCAGCTTGTCTCTGTGTCTCATGATTATTCCGTCCCTAGAGATATGAAATGACTCACCTCCTATTTTGGAAGGAGAGTCTGAGCATAGCCCAGCTACCTCTACTTAGGATGAGTTTTCTACAAGGCGTAAACATTCCCAAGACGGCCTCCTGCAGGGAAGGCCCTGCGGGGGAGAGGAGGATAAGGGAGGTAGGGGAAGGCCTTCCCTGGTCCCAACCTGTGCCTAGTCCCACGCTGCCCTGGATGAATTCTCAGGCTGAGTATTAAGAAGCCCATTTGTGTGAGGGTATGAGCCACATTCTCTAATTGTGCCTTATTTTTCATTTGCCTCATATCATTGTCTTATTTCTCAATGGTTCAGAACTTTGGTAGAGATGAGAGTGGTGCCGATTATTTTGTTATCTCAAAAATCCTAACAGCTAGGAGAGTGTGAACTGTAGAGAATACAAAGTATTCAGGTTAGTTCATCCGTTCCACCCATAAATATGATTTAATTGAACTGTCCCGAATCCTAGAGCTGGACAGGTCCTTCCAGGTAATTTCTGTGCAGACTATTGTTATTTAGGGCTTAGACCGTCTATGACACCTTTTTCTGGGCAGAGGTAGGAGACTGCCACCCTGCTGTCAAGGTTCCTCAGCCATATTCTACTTTCCCCTTCCCAAAGTGCCGATCAACCCCAGAATAGCTACTTATTATACACTCAGAATGAAGACTCATAAATTTGATGAAAATGAAAATTACACATTTAAACTGTCAACATATCAAACCTATTTATCTCATTAATTAGTTTAATGAACAATTCAAATATTCTTCAGTAATTTCAGAAATACATGAATTACAATACTTAAAAAGCACAATTTTATTTTTATTTCTTAGAGAAGGCTGCTAAAGACCACCTTACTGTATTTTCCACTCCCAAAATAAAGAGGTTTAGCTTGAAATAGGAAAGTTGGCAAATTATACATGTATTTTTATTTTATTTTCCTGTAACAATAGTCTCATCTGTCTTGAGAGCTAATGTAATGGTGAGCCTGACTTACTGAAAAACTAAAAACTTTTGTAAGCAAAAATACATTTTCAAACTTTTTTTGATTTTTAAATTTATATGATTCTATATTGATCTTGTTTTTAGAATAAATGAATTTCCAGTTCTCATGTAACTGGAGTTCTTGACTCAAAAATATTTTATTACTAAAGCCATATATTGCAGGCAAAATGACAGTTTTCATATGAATTAATAGATTCTTTAGTCTTACACCTAATTAAGAACTTACAAAGGATAATCTCATTGGTCACACTTAATTAAAGCGCTTGTGCCTTCTTATTCAGACAAAAGAACATCTAGCTGAAAGGGAAGAGACCACACAATAAAGTCTCAAAGGAGGCTTTAGCTAGTAACTGTTTAAGCTGAATGCCCCTATGTATTGCAGGTTATACAAGGAACAGACAGGGCATGTTGAAAAGCCATTCCTTTAAAAGTAACAGGAAATACAAAGGGAAGGAGAAGAGGCTTGTATCATCCAAAACTTTAGATTCGAATTTGGCATAATACATTGATTGTGCTGCGTCTCTCTCCCATTAATCTCCTGTGTAGCCCCGAACGCTCACTCATGGAGAATGTCCACTGCGGGACTCCAGGGTTGATTTTCCTACCACTCAAAGACCCATTTCATCATTTACAGATGCTCTTCTCAAATATGGAGTATGACAGTGACCCAGCCGGGCTTGGAGCATTTCAAACACCACAAATTTTCCCATTAGAATGAACTCAGGTTTATCCTTTTCATGAGAACTAAAGCAATTGAAAATTATTTAGTGACTGTTCTACATGCTGTCCTGTCACATGCATGTAGAGATTACTGTATTTTCTTGTCTTCCTTCTACACAGGTACACACTTAAAGTCAAGAAGGCAGTGCATCATACTGGAGGCGGCACAGAATCTATTCCACTACACCCCACCGTTAAAGGTGTGTCTGGGAAACTTCTGACTTCTGGATGACAGTTTCTATGGGCCTGAATGGGCCACAGCTTTTAGCTCTGTCTGCACCAGCAGCCCAGTGCTGCGGGGACTTCATCCCCTCCCGCTCATCACTCCTCAGCCTCTGCGGCACCCCCCAATCCACCCTAGGAGCAGAAGCATGGCCAGACAGGGGTGCAAGGCCCCTGACCACATTCCTTAAAAGCGACACCTTTCCAGTAGTTGTTGGAGGTGACGCGTTGGAAGGCCGTGATGCGCACCAGCGCTGGAGGGGG
>RJWJ010018585.1:0-13045 GCA_004363605.1 Indri indri
GCGCGGTGGCTCACGCCTGTAATCCTAGCACTCTGGGAGGCCGAGGCGGGCGGATCGTCCTGAGCTCAGGAGTTCGAGACCAGCCTGAGCAAGAGCGAGACCCCGTCTCTATCAAAAATAGAAAGAAATTAATTGGACAGCTAAAAATATATATAGAAAAAATTAGCCGGGCATGGTGGCACATGCCTGTAGTCCCAGCCAGTCGGGAGGCTGAGACAGTAGGATTGCTTGAGCCTGGGAGTTTGAGGTTGCTGTGAGCTAGGCTGACGCCAGGGCACTCGCCCCAGACAAGAGAGTGAGACTCTGTCTCATAAAAAAAAAAAAAAATAATCACTCTTTGTGGGGCTTTATGAAAGGAATAAAGTGTTGTAATGGCACTGCTGTCAATCTGCAAATTTGAAGCATGCATGTGTATAGTGTTTAATATCATTGTCTAGTTGCTCTTATTATAGCTAATCACTCTGACTAGAAGAGAAAGGAGTTTATTAATATATGTATCACTCATGTCTTAGGGAATTAAAACTCATTAAACATTTGATTTCATTTTTTTTATAGTTTTCTAGGTAATACTTCATGCTTCAGAGAAACAGCTCAGCTTTGTATAATATAGGTGACAAACCGTTCTTTAGAGGTTTATTATTTATTGATACATATTCTTAGAGGTCTATCGAGGTATTTATTGTATTTATTTGGTTCTTGACCCTGGCTGCACTTTAGAATCACTTAAAAATACTGATGTTTAGATTTTGCAGTCTAGACCAATTGAATGAAATTTTCTAGGTGGTGTCATTTGAGAGGTGTGAGTCTTAGGATTAGGCAAATTGGGAAGATACAGAACATAGTTTTGTACTTATAAAATTGTCCAAAAAAGTTCTTAGGCTATTAATAGGCAGTGATCTTTCCACAGAAGCCTGTAGGATTATGTAAATGTTCATGAAGTGTTATGAATGAATTTTTTTAACAATAGAATCATTACTGCACAATTCCATTAAAGGTTGCTCATTGAAAACCTTGTGTGTGATCACAAATGAGTCATGTTGCTAATTCATAAATAAAGAATATGGACAAAGTCGGACAAGTATATGGAATTATTTGGTTTATGCGTTAAACTAGTCTAGATAATTTCTTCTCTACTGTTTTGGAAATTATGCCATGAAGGAGACTTCGTATGAAATAATGGGGAATTGTATCAGTGGAAGGCCGTGTCCTTATTTTTTGAAAAAAGAAAGAAAGAAATTAAATACTTTGGCTTACTGACAATCTACATTTCAAAGGTTCTCCAGACTAAAAGCTTATTCTTCATTTAAATGACTTCTCCCCAGCTATATTATGAGTTCATCTAGGTTATAAACCATATCTCCAGTTATTCATGCTGTTCCAGATTGGGTAAAATAAGTATCAAAAGTACTGAAGGGCGAGGTAACAGCTTAAGCACTTCTTAGTTTATCTTTTATCTCTAGATGTAGATATTTGGAGAAATGCGACTGTTTAATGAGAACTGTAGTGGGGCATTCATTTACATCTCTTAGGATTGGTTGAATAGAGTATGGCCTATTGAGTATACTTTTGATGTTGTTGCCAGTTTCATTTCAAATGTACACGTGACACTATCTGAAGAAATACTAGAAACACCTAGTAAACATTTTTAAAATATCTATTGTTAAGCTATATTCAGGTGATCACATTTTGAGGCTTGGTTTTCTGCTTGGCTATCAGTGATAATCAGGTAACATATAGGGTGTCTATGAGCTGCTGACTTTAATAGGTCAGTCTGTGTAAATGTGTAAGACCCTTTGGAGACCAAAAATGTGGCAGTTTCCTGTGCCTAGATTTGAAGGGAGTACTTGTTTTAGACCTCTATAATGTGGTTTCAAAAATGTGTTCTTGAGAATATAATGTCCATTTGGATTCCTTGTGATCTTGGTTTGACTAGTAATATTGTTTGTGGAAAACCACTGGTTTCTCTTTTATATAAACAGTAGTTTATATAAAAGTATCAGGCATATAGACATCTCTTTTAAAATTTCATCTCTTTGGAGTTTTGTTTCTGATATGTTATTAGAACAAATAAACAGCAACATAATAATATTGAACAATTCTGTTCAGGTTTTTAGTCTTGTTGTTTTCTAGTTTTCTGAATGTCCTAGGATCTTGTAATTAGTCCATCACTTTTTCATGAGCTAAGCATAATAAATTCTCATCTTACAAATCAAAAGGCAAGATACACAGAAGCTTGAGAATGGCCCTGAATTTCTCGTAGGGCAAGTGCAAGTATCCATTGCTTCATTCTAGCCAAGTAGACTATAAACCATGGTATTCGGTTTATTAAATCAACAAATTGTAAACTTAATGTACTTACACATCTACATATTCACACTGTGTTTGGCAGGGAGTGGGACTTTTCTGCAACAAACCACTCTTTCTCATAACGGCTAAAGTCAAGTAAATAACTTCACCTAGACATATGAATTCTCCAAGAAGCAGAATTCATTCTGTGCTCTGATAGTTTTGTAAGTTTTGAATTTAGCTAGGCAAATTCTAAATTTTATTATGAAGGACAGCTTCAAGAATAAGAAAAAAGCCTGGATGCAGTGGCTTACACCTGTAATCCCAGCATTTTGGGAGGCTGAGGCAGGAGGATCGCTTGAGGCCAGGAGTTCGAGACCAGCCTGGGGCACATAGCAAAACCCCATGTCTACAAAAAAATTTAAAAATTAGGTAGGCATAGTGGCATGCGCCTGTAGTCCCAGATACTCAGGAGGCTAAGGCAAGAGGATCACTTTAGGCCAGGAGTTCGAGGCTTCCGTGAACTGTGATTGTGGCGCACTGCATTCCAACTTGGGCAACATAGGAAGACCCTGTCTTTAAAAGAAAAGAAAAAGAATAGGAAAAAGGTATTATAAAGAGGAAAAAAGGTAACTATGTTGGAGATATCTGGGTGGCCTCACCTTAACCAAGTGGTCCAATAATGGAACAAACTGACATCACGTGCCTTCTGATGTGATGCCCTCAGAAGACATCGACATTCCTTCCAAAGATCCGTAATATGGAACCGGTCTTGAGGAAACAAGACAACCCAAATGTAGAATATAGCTCAGAGGGCAGGGTTCTGAGGAGGGAGGGGTGTCTGGAGAAGCTGGGGTAAAGGGACAGAAAAAAATATAGCTTAAATTGCTGTCCTGAACTCTTTATTGTCAATGTCTTGAATGGCAAAAAGGTGTGGGGTGGGGGGGCCAAGGACAGGGCGTTGTAGATTGAAGGTGACTAAAGAGATAACCAGAGGCGGTGCTTGATTCTTGATTGGATTTGGTTTTTAAAAAGTTATAAAGGATACTGTGAAATTCGATTATGGACTGTATATCGTGTTAAATGTCCTGTATTTGGTCCTTGTTCTGAGGTTGTATCAGAGAATAATGTCCTCCTTAGGAAATGTATATCAAAGTACTTAGGAATAAAGGGTTATGATGTCTTCAACTTACTCTCAAGTGGTTCAGCAAAAATAACCGTGTAGAAGATTTACAAAGCAAGTATAACAAGAACAATCAGTTAAAGGTATAGGAGAGTTTACTATTTTAGAACTTTTTGCCAAATTTTAAAGTTTAATAAAAAGTCGTAAAAGAAATAATGTAAGAAAAAAATGTAGACTTACCATGCAATTATTGTGTGCTAGGTACAATTCTTAGCAAATGTACATGTATTACCTTATTTAATCGCTACAATAGCTGCCTTAGATAAGATTACAAGAACATTGCCTTCTGGCATTACAAATCTAATTTATTTTAAAATAATTATCCTTTGTAAACTTAATGTACTTACACATCTACATATTCACACTATGTTTGGCAGGGAGTGGGACTTTTCCGCAATAATAGTAGAAAACAAATCATCTAGGTTACTTTAACTTCTCAACCTTCTATTTCAATATACTTTCACACTATTTATTATCCCCACTTTATATAGAGTGCAAATTGAGAAACAGGTTAACTTTCCCAGGTCATCTAGCTAAGTGTCATTGCTGGGATTTGAACCTATGCAGCTTCTGGACTTTTAACCACTACCCTAATATAGAACATTAGTGTGTGCCTCTCTACCCCCACTAATAACTGGCTATTACAGTTTAATATGTGCCTATCTGATAAGTGAAAATGGGATATTACTATTTTAACAAGTGCTTCTTGTGTAAGTGAAATTGAACATCATTGTCCACTGGCTTTTCTATATTCTGCTTGGGTTTTTGTTGTTTGTTTCGTGCGGTCTCACTATGTTGCCCAGGCTGAGATGCAGTGGTTATTTACAGGTGCTGTGTTAGCACACTACAGCCTGGGCTCAAGCAGTCCTCCCACCTCAGCCTCCTGAGTAGCTGGGACCACAGGCGAGAGCCACTGCATGCTGGGCTGTCAGTTTGTTCATCTTTATCTCTCACTGGCTTCTAAGTTTCTTTACACTTTAATAAAAAAAAAAAAATTTATTTTTTTTTTTTTTTGAGACAGAGTCTTGTTCTGTTGCCCGGGCTAGAGTGCCATGGTGCCAGCCTAGCTCACAGCAACCTCAAACTCCTGGGCTCAAGCAATCCTACTGCCTCAGCTTCCCGAGTAGCTGGGACTACAGGCATGTGCCACCATGTCCAGCTAATTTTTTCTATGTATTTTTTGTTGTCTGGCTAATTTCTTTCTATTTTTAGTAGAGACGGGGTCTCGCTCTTGCTCAGGCTGGCATTTTAATAAAATTATCCCTCTGTTTTATGTTGCAAATATTGGTGTATAACTTGTTCTTTTGTCTTTCAAACTTGTTTATGGTTTGTGGTATTTTTAACTTAGTAAATTCAACTTTTTATATGCTTATTTTGTAACCTCCTTGGTATATTATTAGCTTTCATAAGGGCCAAGACTACATCTTATTCATCATTATGAATAATGATTCCCCACCTTATCTAGCACTCTGCCCTTTTATAGATGTTCAGTAAATAATAGTTGGGTCCTCCCAAAGATGTAGAGAAAAAAACTTTTATTGTCTCTTCATTTTATAAAAGTTAAATAGTGAAAGTGAGCAATCACAGAGTTTATAATCAACAGTGATAGTTCAGTAGCTTAAACAAAAAAACCTCGGCATTTTTCACTTATTTTTCTCAAGTAAGTTGAATTAGAAGTCTTTGTAATGCTCAGGAAGACATTTTACAGCCAAACCTATGACTCTAAATGTGTTGGGAAAATAATATTAAGAATTTCTTAGCAAGGATTACGCCTGTAATCCTAGCACTTTGCAAGGCGGAGGTGAGAGGATCTCTTGAGACCAGCCTGGGTAACATAGTGAGACCCGCATTTCTACAAAACAAAAAAATTAGCCGGGCAGTGGTGTGCGCCTGTAGTCCCAGCTCCTCCAGAGACTGAGGTGGGAGAATTGTTTGAGCCCAAGAGTTCTAGTCTGCAGTGAGCTCTGATCTCACCACTGTACTCCAACCAGGGCAACAGAGGGAGACCCTGTCTCAAAAAAAAAAGAATTGCTTAATGTGACTATATCAAAACCAAAACTGTGAAGCAGTCCTCATGCAAAAAGAGAAATCATAGCCAGCTAAGAAAACTAAATAAAAGAATTTTCTTAAACTTCCTGTGATCCTTTTTAAAATATATAATCTATCAAACTGTTAGCTAATTATAGAAGGGAAGGGACTTTCTCCCTTCCCCAACCCTCTTTTTATTAGAGTGAATCAGATATAATCATGATTGTGTCAAAAGTTCAAAAGGGAAAATGGAAGGTAAAATGAGCTGAATTGGCACGCTTCCCTCAACATTGTACCTGTAAGCTTGATATGTTGTTTCAGAGATTAACTTTATAGACTTCCGTACCCAGAAGTATGAAAATTCTTAGGGAACTCTTTTCACAAGCTTGATCTTAACATATTGAATAAAGAGAGCAGTTAATCCCTTTTGTAGAGTAATTTGAGAGGAGGGAATTCAAAATGTAAAATCTCACCTGCAGAAAACACTCAACTCTGTAAAGGCCTTTCTATCTTTAGACACTTACAAAGACTTAATATTTTAATGCGGAAGGGTGAGCCTGGTTAAAAAGCCAATGGATGAAATTAGAGAGAAATAATCCATTGCTTTCTTTCTGGGAATTATCATCCTACTCTCCAGGGGACCTAATTTTATTCCCTGTGGGGAATGAGAATACCCTCTCTGTATAACAAGCCAGCATCTTTAAATATAAGCTTGACTTTTAGTATAATAAGAGTCTTGTTAGGTGCAATTTTGCTCTTAGTCATTAATACAATGAACAAATGTGGTTACCTGGGAAAGAAAATTCAAGTGCTTTTAAACCTCATGTGAGATTTGGTTTCATGTTTGAAACCTGTACACTGTTATGCCCAGCAGCATCTGTAGAAGACTCTAAGATAGAAGGTATACAACATAGAGAAGTTAATACACTTTGGAAAAAATTGACCACTACGAAATGGATTTAAGGTCCTGAATAAAAAGCTTTTCTTTTGCTGAATGACAGCTATTTACCAGTGGCATTAAGCTAAACAAAAGAGTGGAATTTTCTTACGAGTGAATTTTTCAAGATGATAATGTCGCTGTATACAAAGTGGGAAGCCAGTCTTTCCTTCAGGTGGCACTTAACTTTTTTTCCCCCACCGGTAAAAGTTTGAAGTTCTGCAAGTACAAAGACTGAATTAAGGACAAAATGCAATCTAAGAGAATATGTAGTATTAATAGCATTTTTGGTGGGATATGGCATTAATTATGTTAGGTTATTTCTGTGTCCTACAGACTTTGTAATATTACTCACATTTTAAAATCTATTCTTGATGGTAAATGCTAGTCCTTAACCTTTTGTTTTGTTTCGTTTCGTGTGTTGGAGACAGAGTCTCCCTCTTGCCCAGGCTGGAGTGCAGTAGCCCAATCACAGCTCATTTTGTAACCTCGAACTCGTGGACTCAAGCCATCCTCATGCCTCAGCCTCCCATGTAGCTGGGACTACAGACACATGCTAACCATATCTGGCTAATTTTTTTTAACGTTTTTTTTTTCTTAGAGACATGGTCTTGCTGTATTGCCCAGACTAGTCTCAAACTCCTGGACTCAAGCAATCCTCCTCGGCCTCACGGAAGTGCTGGGATTACAGGCATGAGCCACCATGCCTGGCCAGTTGCTAATCATTTTTTATTGGACTTGGTAACATAATTTTTTTTAAAAGGAATCCAGTAGGTGATATTTAATAGAAATCTTTCTTGTCATTTTAAGTTTAGAAGTTGACAGAAGTGGCAACAAGTAGCTTTTGCAATCTTATAAAGTTTCCAAAAATTTTCTTACAATCTGATGTGACTGCAGAGTTCTGGGCATTATGTTTTCAGTTCTTAAACTTGCCTTCTGCCTGTAAAGCTCTGGATTTATGAACCTGGTCTACTGAGTGTGACTCTTAATTTCTGCTAGTGGTAAAAGTACAGGCATTGCAACACTTTCCCTGCTCTTTTTGGTATATATTTTTTTTTTTTTTGGAAGACCATTAAGAATGCTTTATTCATTTCTTTCATTATGCAAGATCTAATCTAGTCTTAATAACAACAAATTTTGTGTTTCACTTAAAAGTAGGTGTGGTCTGTTTCCCTTATGAGGACTGCTTGCCAAGATACTAGCTAAGCTGGATAGCAGTCAGAGCCAGGCTTTTCTCACCCCAGCCCACTTGATGTTTTTATAGTTCACTAAAATAATAAGGGAAAAATGACCAATATTTAGGGTAAATAACCTCAGGCAGAATGACATCCTTTGTGTACACATAAAGGTGCATTTTGAAAGTTGTATTCTAGTGTAAATAGCACATTTTAACAACTAGCAAGGTTTTATTTTGTAATATGTAGGTAAAATGTTAATAACTTCATGATTTCTTATGTTAAAGTAACCAAACTTGCTATGTTATCAATTTGACAAACCTAGATTTACACGTGTGCATGTGCACGCACACACTTTTTTTGAAGTCCCCCCCCCCCCCCCCCCCCCGAGACAGAGTCTCACTTTCTTGCCTAGGCTAGAGTGCCGTGGCGTCAGCCTAGCTCGCTGCAACCTCAAACTCCTGGGCTCAAGCGATCCTCCTGCCTCAGCCTCCCGGGTAGCTGGTACTACAGGCACACGCCACTGTGCCTGGCTAATTTTTTCTATTTTTAGTTGTTTGGCTAATTTCTTTCTATTTATAGTAGAGATGGGGTCTCGCTCTTGCTCAGGCTGGTCTCAAACTCCTGACCTTGAGCAGTCCTCCCACCTCAGCCTCCCAGAGTGCTAGGATTACAGGCGTGAGCCACCGCGCCTGGCTGAAGTTTTCTTGATGTGCTTCAATTTCAGATGAACTTTTTTTGTTTCAGACAAATCTTCCTATTTTCAAGCTGAAGGAATCTACTGTGAGAAGAAGATACAGTGACTTCGAATGGCTGAGAAGTGAATTAGAAAGGGAAAGCAAGGTAAGAATTATTTGTAATGCAACTTTAAAGCAAAACATTCCAAATTTTGATGTTTAAGACTTCTCAGGAAAATTATCTTGAACAAAGTGGGTAAAAGAAAATATGATTTCTTTTTTTCAAATAGTTCAATTTCATCTTATTCCATGGGGGAAGAGTCTGTAATTTTTCCTTAGAACTGTTAATCTTAGCTACTTTAATGGCCCAGTTGAGGCCTTTGCTGACTCACATTTGAATAACACTTAACGTCTTAGAACCTTCTTGCTATTACTTTCTTCCTTTCCCTCATGTTCCTATTTCATCTTCCCTTCTCCACACCCCTTGCCAAGTTTCTCTTCCTCAATACATCTCATGGTCAGTGTATTTCTAATTTGGTTTTACTGACTCAAATTTTTTTCATCATCACACATATGTACATATAACAGAAGTTTCGTAAAACAGTAATTACCTTACTCTGTGTGATACATGCTGGTATTTTTCAAATTAGCTTTTTAAATGGTGGCCATGATCCATTAATGGGACACTACCTGCAATTTGTGTTACGTGCTTTGCTAACAATTGTCTTTTCTTAGAAAAAAATTTGGCTTTGGCTTCAAAATAAATTAGAGCAACATCTCACTCTAACGTCCCTCATTTCGGCCATACTTCAGGATGACATCAGAGGCATGGAGTCGTGGAAGAGCATGGCATGCTCAGAATGATGGAAAGTTATTTTGTGACCAGAAAGTAGTTGAAAGAAGTGGGGTTTGGTAGGAGTCCTTAACAAAGTTAAGGCCAGGTTGTGCTCATTTCCTAAGTCTGAGCTGGAAATGGAAGGAAAAATCCATAACCAAATACATGTGGCTGAATATGAGACCAACGTACACAAACCATAACATTCTATCAAAAGTGTAAAGGAAAAAATCTTTAAAGAATATCAAAACATAAAATACTTATGAGTGAAACTAGAAATATAAAATCCATGTAAAGAAAACTCTGAAACTTTACTGAAAGGCAAAAGACCTTAATAAAGAGAGAAATACTACATCCCTGGTTTGGAATATTTGGTTTTGAAGATTCATTTATTCTACAAACATTTGAGAGTTCAATCTTTGTGTTTTAGGAGTTACAGATAGAGCTGTGAACAAATTAAGGTCCCCTCTTTTATGGTGCTTACGTTCTATTAGGTAAATCCAGGGTAATGGTGAAGAGAAGGCAGGGGAAAATGTAAAATATATAGTACATCAGATGATGATAAGCTCTTTTAAAAAAATGGTGGGGGGATAGGAAGTGCCAGGAGAGGTAATCTCATATAGGGTACAAGGGAAGGCCTCACTCATAGGTGACATTTCAGCAGAAATCTGAAAGGAATAAGGCAGTATCTCATTACTTATTCATAAAATCATAAATTTTAAAAGAAATCTCAGTGGGGGTCTTTATATAAACCTGCAGATTTATATAAGAGCTTTAGAATCAGAGAAAGCTCCAGAATAGCCAAAAATGATTTGTAATATATAGTGAGCAGATGTTTGTTTTGCCAGATATCAGAGCATATCTTAAGGCTATAGTAATTAAAACAACGTGTTACACTTACAAGGGTGACCCTTGTAGTAGCTCATGCCATTCCAGGGGCCATAGCAGGGGTCTCCAACCTATGGTGAGTTGTATAATTATTATATATTATAATGTAATAATAATAGAAATAAAGTGCACAATAAATGTAATATACTTGAATCATCCTGAAACTGTCCTCCCCCCAATCCATGAAAAAGTTGTCTTCCATGAAAACAGTCCCTGGTACAAAAAAGGTTGGGGACTGCTGCCATAAAGACCATTATCAAGGAAAGAAAACTTGGGTGAGTCATGCTGAATCATCATCTGGCATTTCTTCAGTGTGTGCTTGGCAGCAGTCCTGCTCCCATAGTCCAAGGACCCCCAACATGTGCATTGGCCAGATTGGGCCTACAGAGGTTCTAAGTTTCCTAGAAGCTACTGAGGGACTGAGTGCTGAATCCAATCATGCAGGGGATTAAGGCCTCCTGGGGCTAACCTCTACCACTGGGAGATAGGACATGGGAGGAAACCAGCAGAAGAAATGCTCTCCTTTTTAACCTACCAGACTGTTTTAAGACTCAGTCATTTCAAACAACCTTCCTGGAGTTCCAGCTGCTGCCATTATGAAGCTGTTGGCCAGCTTGGTAATCCATTCTTTGTATTTGCTTTCCCTCTTTCCTGCCTAACTCCCTTGGCTTTTGCTTCTCTGGGATTGCTTCTCTCCGGTAGAGTGTTAGCATGTAAACTTCTGCTTCAGTTCTGTTTTCTAGGGAAACCGAACTAAGACACCATGAAAGAAGGTATGATTGGATTATAGTGAACAACTAGGAGTCTTTATTTCCAAGGCCCGTAAAGCACCTTACTCAAAGGAAAAACTTTAGACGCGTTCTCTACAGGATCAGAAATAAGACAGAGGCCAGGCTCGGTGGCTCACGCCTTGTAATCCTAGCACTCTGGGAGGCCGAGGTGGGTGGATCACTCAAGGTCAGGAGTTTGAGACCAGCCTGAACAAAAGCAAGACCCTGTCTCTACTAAAAAAATAGAAAGAAATGATCTGGACAACTAAAAAAATATATATATAGAAAAAAATTAGCTGGGCATGGTGGCACATGCCTGTAGTCCCAGCCACTCGGGAGGCTGGGGCAGGAGGATTGCTTGAGCCCAGGAGTTTGAGGTTGCTGTGAGCTAGGCTGACACCACGGCACTCTAGCCTGGGCAACAGATCCAGACTCTCTCTCAAAAAAAAAAAAAAAAAGACAGAGATGCCTGGTATCACCACTACTGTTCAACATAACATTGATGGCTCTAGCCAATGCAAAAAGACCTAAAAGAAAACATAAAAGGTTAAGAAAAAAATGTGGTATAGTCATGTGTTGCTTAATGATAGGGATATGTTCTAGAAAAAGTATCCTTAGGTGATTTCATTGTGAAGACATAGGGTGTACTCATAGTACAAACCTAGATGATATAGGCTACCATACACCTAGGCTATATAGCATAGCCTATTACTCCTGGGCTACAAACCTATACATCATGTTACTGTACTGAATACCGTAGTCAATTGTAACACAATGGGAAGTGTTTATATATCTAAACATAGAATAGGTACAGTAAAAATAAAGAGATAAAAATGGTACATCTGTATAGGGTATGTACCTTGAATGGAGCTTGTAGTACTGGAAGTTGCTCTGGGTGAAGTCGTTGAGTGGTGAGTAAATGTGAAAGCCCTAGGACATTACTGTATGCTACTATAGACTTTATAAACACTGTACATTTAGGCTACACTAAGTTTATAAAGTTTTTTCTTCAATAATAAATTAACCTTAGGTTATTGTAATTTTTTTTACTTTATAAACTTTTTTTTTTTTTCGAACAAGTGTCTCACTCTGTTGCCCTGGGTAGAGTGCAGTGGCAACATTGTAGCTCACTGCAGCCTCCAACTCCTGGGCTCAAGGGGTCCTCCTGCCTGAGCCTCCTGAGTAGCTGGCACTACAGGCGCATGTGCCATGACACCTGGCTAATTTTTCTATTTTTATTAGAGACAGGATCTTACTCTTGCTCAGGCTGGTCTTGAACTACTGGCCTCAAGCAATCCTCCCCCCTTGGCCTCCCAAAGTGCTAGGATTACAGGCATGGGCTACCGCGCCGGCCCATATAAACTTGTAAAATAACTTTGACTGTTTTGTAATAACACTTAGCTTAAAACACGAACAGTGTAGAACAGCTGTACAAAAATATTTCCTTTCTATAAGCTTTTTTCTATTTTAATTTTCTCTTTTTAAACTTTTTTGTTTAAAACCAAGACACACCCACACATTAGCCTAGGTCTGACCTGACCCCTAGCCAAGGTCAGGAT
This sequence comes from Indri indri, assembly GCA_004363605.1. Taxonomy (NCBI): domain Eukaryota; kingdom Metazoa; phylum Chordata; class Mammalia; order Primates; family Indriidae; genus Indri; species Indri indri. The sequence continues at coordinate 12,339 of RJWJ010018585.1, forward strand.
CATCAAGACTTAACTAGGCAATAGGAATTTTTCAGCTTTATAATTTTGTAGGACCACCATCGTATATGCATGCAGTCGTTGTTGATTGAAACATGATTATGCAGTGTGTGGCTGTGTTGCTTTAGGGTTGAGCAAAGGGATTAGTGGAATGTAATACAGTTTAAATGCTGGCCCATGTATTTGTAGGGAATTAGTTCACAGCAAAAATAACAGTGTCACTCAGTGGGGAAAGGAATTCAGCAAATGGGGTTGAAACATTTGATCATCTATTTGGAAATAAAGACTTATAGCTTATAGTGGGTTATCAGAACTTCCTAACATCAGTGTCTCTAAAGTTGGTATACAACCCCCCACTGCTAAATTTGACTGACTGGCTTAAAAAGAGTTATAGCTCACAATATACAAATTACAAATGGTTAGAACATTTCAATGTACAAAACAAGTTAGGAAAGTTTTGGGTAATGACAAAATTTTTTATGACCCTGGAGAAGTGTCTCAGTAGGCTTTGGGCTTTGGTTAATATAGCACATGCAACCTGAAATGTTTAATAAACATTGGTGAATGTATACCTTTTTTTTCTAGTAACAGCTTTATTAAGATATAATTCATGGCTCACGCCTGTAATCCCAGCACTCTGGGAGGCCGAGGCGGGCGGATCGTTCTGAGCTCGGGAGTTCGAGACCAGCCTGAGCAAGAGCGAGACCCCA
>RJWJ010018585.1:13145-31513 GCA_004363605.1 Indri indri
ACAGCTAAAAATATATATAGAAGAAAAATTAGCCGGGCATGGTGGCACATGCCTGTAGTCCCAGCTACTCGGGAGGCTGAGACAGTAGGATTGCTTGAGCCCAGGAGTTTGAGGTTGCTGTGAGCTAAGCTGACGCCACGGCACTCACCCCAGGCAAGAGAGTGAGACTCTGCCTCAAAAAAAAAAAAAAAAAAAAAAAGAAAAAAAAAAAAAAAAGATATAATTCACATACCATGCAGTTCACCCTTTTAAAGTATACAATTCAATGAGTTTTAGTATATTCACAGAGTTGGGCAACCATCATTACAATCAATTTTAAAACATTCTTGTCACTGGATAAAAGAAACCCTGTACTCGTTAGTATTCATTACCAATTTCTCCCCAATTTCTCCTCACTCAGCCTTAGGCAACTACTCACTAATCTACTTTCTCTGTGGATCTACCTATTCTGGTCATACCATATAAATGGAAGCACATACATAATGCGTGATCTGTTGTGTCTGGCTTCTTTCATTTAGCCTGTTTTCAAGGTTCATCCTGTTGTAACATGCATCAATACTTCATTTCTCTTTCTTGCTAAATATTCTGTTGTATACATATATGCCATTTTATGTATTCATCATTCAGTGGACATTTAGGTTGTGTTACTACTTTTTGGCTATTATGAATAATGCTGCTATTAACATTGGTGCACAGATTTTTGTCTGGACATACAGTTTCATTTCTCTTGGGTATGTACCTACGAGTGTCTTGCTAGGTCATGTAACTCTTTTTTAACCTTTTGAGGAACTGCCAGACTGTTTTCCAAAGCAGCTGTACCATTTTACATTCCTACCAGCAGTGTCTGAGGGTTCCAGGTTCCTCCACATCCTTGCCAACCCTTGCTAACCTGTCTCTATTATAGATACCTTAGTATCTGTAATTGCATTGTGGTTTGGTTTGTCATGTCTCCGATGGCTAATAACGTTTGTCATCTTTTCATGTATGTACTGGCCTTTTATATATCCATGGAGAAATGTTTATTCAAATCTTCTATTTAATTGGGTTGTCTTTGTTGTTATAGGGCTGTATCTAGAACATGTCAAAATCTCTTACAGATTCCTTATCAGATATATGATTTGCAAAAATCTCCCCTTCTATGGTTTGTTTTTCACTTTCTTGATGTTTTTTTTAAAAGTACAATACTTCACATTTAACATTAGACCAGTTAACGTATCTTGGGGAGTTCAACCTATGTGAAAGTTTTACTCATATTACAATTTTCCTAAGAACAATATAATCAAGTTATTTTGTTACAAGTACTTTTAACTAAGGTCTCTTAAGCTAAGCTAGAAACTCAGTGACACATGCTGTGTTCACTGGTCATCATGGTTGGACCTTTCAGCTTTCATTCGAGTGTGCTGTGGCTTTCAGTACGTTACGCTCGCCAGGCGTCTTCCAGCTGCTTCGCACCCCGCATGCACACACACACCTTTGAATTCACGACTTTTACATTGGTATCAGAATTCTATTTAGATCTTTTCAGACTGTTTAAGCAAAAATAATATGATGTGGAAGTGGATCTTTGGAATCTTAGCTGGATAAACCATTCATGATTTTTGTAGATCATTAAGCCTACAACCTCACCATCCGTTTGAATGACTACTTTGATTTTTTTTTTTTTTTTTTTTTTTTTGGAGACAGAGTCTCGCTCTGTCAACTGGGCTAGAGGGCCGTGGTGTCAGCCTAGCTCACAGCAACTTCAAACTCCTGGGCTCAAGCAATCCTCTTACCTCCACCTCCCCAGCAAGTAGCTGGGACTGCAGGCTCGAACCAACACGCCTGGCTAATTTTTTCTATTTTTAGTAGAGACGAGGTCTCGCTCTTGCTCAGGCTGGTCTCTGACTCCTGACCTCAAGTGATACTCCTGCCTCAGCCTGCTAGAGTGCTAGGATTCCAGGCGCGAGCCACCGCGCCCGGCCCCTACTTTGAATATTATGTTAGGCAGAATTTCTCTCTACATATGATAATGCATGGCAATTAATTTCTTAAATTTCATGCTGAATTCTACCCTCAATTAATGGTGGCCATTTATTTAATACACTGATTCCTTTTTTCAATAATAGATCGAAATAATAAGATTCCTTTTTTCAATAATAACTGTATAGATACGAATATTTTCCCCTGCCAACCAGATAGCCATTCTACCAGAACTCAGTGGTCAGGATGTCTTTGTCATTTCTAAGGTCCTTGCAGATTTTAACCCTCAACTTGACAGATGCTAATATAGGGCAGAGATTCAAGAATACTAGAGCTAACTTATGGAGATAAATCCTTAGATGTCTTAAGCATTGGTCACATGGGGAGAGTAAACCTAGGAAAAGATTATAGAGTTTACATTGGACATTGTGTTTTATGTTTCTTTTTTGTTGTTATTTTGGTTTTTTGTTGATCTGTATGAAGTTGAATTGATCTTTCCTTTTTTTAACCCTGTTGAATTTTGTTTCCAGATAAACTCCTAGGTATAGAAACTCTCCATCAAGGATTTAAAGTTTTAACTTTTTTAGAATATGTATTATTTGTATTACTGATGGAAAGGAATACATATATATGTGTATATATATCAGTTTACTATTTATATTTCTCCTGTTCTAATTATTTGGTTACACGTTTCTCTATTTTGGTATTAGATGGGGATCCAGGTAAGTGGTTGGTTATCTAACAGATGATTGAGCTTCTGTTATATGCCCAGCTTTTCTTAAAATAACCATAAGAAACCTAAGACAGGGTTCTTGATTTGAAGGCATTAATAGGATAGATTGGTGGTTCTTCACCAGGGACGGTTTTTTCTCCCAGGTGACATTTGACAATATCTGGGGACATTTTTTATTGTCTTGACTGGGGATGCTACTGGTGTCTAGGGGGCAGAGGCCAGGGATGCTGCTAAACAAAAGAATGCACAAACCTCTCCCCCCCCTCCCCCCAGTACAAAGAATTATCTGGTTCAAAATGTCAGCTGAGATTGAGAAACTAACCTGTGAAATAAATTAGGTGCCATTTAATTGAAACAATTACTCAAGCTCCAGATAATTCCCAGAAGGGAGAAATCAGCCTGAGTTTGACCCTTGGTTAGGTTTTGAAGGGGAAAATCTGGGATGTTCTTACAGTGTGGGGAGGAAGAAATGGCAGGTCTTTGGGGAAAGATGGCAAGACCTGCTATCTTTGAGTATTTAGGAGAAAGTTGACTTGTTTCTTAGTGTAGGAAATGAAGAGCGGTGACAAGTATCGTTGATTATTTTGTCATCACCTCAAACACAAGTAGGAAAGACTATACGCAGATGGTAAGAAGTCGAAGAAACCACAGAATTCTTATCTACCCATGTTACAGAGCAGTTTCTGTTGCAATAAGGCATTGTCTTCCCTGAGTGACATCAAAAGTATCTGAGGGGTTTGGTAACCTTCATTTCAGTATTGTGAATGTTCTCTTTGTATAGTAGTGCTTTGATAAGTCCAAGAAAAGTGATATAAGCTGCGGGCTCTCTAAGGAGCTTTGGTCTGATGGGTTATTCTGCATTTGGTTATGTCTTTCCTCTAAAACATTAAATCTTTTTTCCATATAATGTTTTTACTCTTTTATACTTAAATTAGTTTGAGAGTGGGATAGTTCCCATAGTGAGAATATACTTTGTTCATGTTACACTCTATAAATTTTCACAACCTAGTCAACCCGATCAAAAACTTTGTTCCCGGTGTTGTTTTAGGTTGTAGTTCCCCCACTCCCTGGAAAGGCATTTTTGCGTCAACTTCCTTTTAGAGGGGATGATGGAATATTTGATGACAATTTTATTGAGGAAAGGAAGCAAGGGCTGGAGCAATTTATAAACAAGTAAGTGCTTTCTATTCCTTGAAGTATTTGAGTGAACAGTGTCTTGAGAGTACTTTAGATGACTATTAATAATTTAGATGTTGAACAAAACTGTAATGTTAGCTTTCCTTTTGGCCATTTCCTAAGTTTTTATATCATTTAAACAAAAGTATCTGACAAGTTGAATATCATGTGATAAATATTAACACAAAATGAGTATCTTTGTGTTGACCTAAGTTTTGTGTTTGTTTTTCTTGGTTAATTTATGTAAATTACATTTAAAATTACAGCATTTAAAAAATACAGTTTTACTTATATTCTTTCTGATTTAAGGTATGTTTTAGCATGAACAATAAAATCAGACAAGATGATTGCAGACAGAGGTATTATCAGCATGTGTTGCGTAAAGGCACACATTTTTAATTTTCATGGCAAAATGTATTCTTTTGAAAATGTTAAGAAGACTTAGGATTATTTCTCTTTTTCTTTAGAAACTCTTGCTAAACTCAGACTGATTTTTTAGCTTTTAATTTTATTCCCATTTGAAATCTAGCTATTTTTAAAATGCCAAAGTAACAGAGTTCTGCCAAGAAAGGGCTCCCTGGAATTGTGCATTGGTCTTAAGTTTGGCCAAGTAAAATCAAATCCCAGAGGATATGATTGTGTAAACTTATATTTTATAAGTTTTATATATAAGTTTTATATAAGTTTTTTTATATTTTAAATTTTATCTAGTGATTTGAATGTATGAGTAATAAACAGAAAAGAAAGGGTTATACAAAACCTTTAACTCTTAATTATCTATTGTAGCACACAAACTTCATTTGTCTTTCTGTGAACATATTTTCCTTTTGGAGAAGGCAGTGCTATATTAGATGTTTTAAAATTCTGAAACAGAGGTCCGGTTGCCAGTCTAGTGTTTGTGGTTAGCCTATGATGGAAAGCTTTAAAAGCAAGTAAAAACAAACAAAAATTCACCTGGACATTTGTGCCGGTTTTTTAATTTTGGGGGCCTTTATTGAACTTCAGTGTATTTCTAACTCCAATCCTGTATCATTTTCTTAAAATGGATTTTTAGAACCCATTGACATGCTTCACTATTAACATGAAAATTCATTTAAGTTTCTTGTGAATACATCAACTAACATGAAAAGAAGCTAATTGTGTATGTGTGCCAGAAGCAGTGGAAAGTTATTCTGGGATTAAATGTGTTCTAAATTTCTCTTGTGAGCCAAAGGAAAGAAAATATACCATTAGTTGACAGAGCATAGCCTTATGGGCAGTCCATTATAGTACTAATTCTCAGTAAATTGTACGTGCTTCCTAACCTTAAAATATGTGTGTTTTGATCCCCACCACCACCACTTTTATGAAATATTGGAATAAATTTGTGTTTTTTGTTCTCAGGGTCGCTGGTCATCCTCTGGCACAGAATGAACGTTGTCTTCACATGTTTTTACAGGATGAAATAATAGATAAAAGCTATACTCCATCTAAAATAAGACATGCCTGAAACTTGGCAAGAAGAGGCAAAACGTGACTATTAATGATTCATATGCACCAGTGAAGAAGTTTTAACTAACTTGTAGCATGCTGCACAGAAACTGGTATAACATGCCTTCAGTATACTAACACTCATGCGCAGTTTTGTTTTGTTTTGGCAGTTGACAAGAAGTTAATTTGCTTAGTGAAAAATCTCTCCTTCAAGCCTTTCTATATAAATAGCTCTTCCTTGCTGTTTTAATGTGGTGCACACTATAGCCTCACAAACTTGTTATTCCAATGTAATCTGCAATGTCCTAACTAAAGTTACTGACTTGGTCTTATTTGCACAGTTTTTGTGTCATGTTTGCTTCTCGAATCTGATTAAATAGAATATTTCTCTTTCCCTCTTTTAATACATGATGTTACTTGACCTAATTTATGTGTAGGAGCACTACACCACTGGTTTCCAATACCGCACACGTAAGATACACACTTGTGTGCAGAAGGTATCTTCCTTCAGGCTTGTAACCCTTCACATGGAAGATTAATGAGAGAAATCTTTATATTCTGTAAAAACAAAATCAAATTTATATACTAAAATCATTTGTCTAAAAATTTAAGTTGTTTTCAAATAAAAATTAAAATGCATTTCTGATATGCACTGATTGTGTTGCCTCCAGCTTTTCTTTCTCCCTATGGCTTGACTACTTAACTCACTTATTGAGAGGGATTATTTACTAATTATATACTTCTCATTCCTGTAACTCCAGTCCTCTCTAAACAGTGGTGATATCAAATATGCTTCCACCCTTTGAATGGGGTATTTTCTTTTTAAACAACAAAAAAAGTGATGTGCTCCCAAAAAAAAGCATTCCTTAAGGCTCACTGAATCGTTATGAAGCACTTGTGTATTCGGAAAATGCTTTATAATCTCAAGTCATTCTTTGAAAGGCGTTTTAAGATAAGTCAATACCATGCCTCCTATTTTTCAGAAGAATTTTTTTCCTAGTACATCTGAGTGACTTGTTTAAACAAACTTAGCCAGGGTGTAATAACCCTTTTCTTAGCAGAGTTTGCTTTCTCCTTAATTTGGCTTGGGATAGTAGCACATTTTGTCCTCTTCAAGTAAGGAAGAAGGGCACAGTATTCTAGTCCGACCTGTGTAAACGATAAGAGACCAGAAAATATGTGACTCCTTGCCTAACTTGTGTTGTGGCGCTAGACCTTTCAGCCAGAGTGTGCTCTCTAGTTGGAGTCTGTATATCCTTTGGTGGTTTGGAGACCCATTGTGACCTCGAGTTAAATCTCAAAGTAAGGAATGTTTGTCGTCCTTACACCATGGGTGTCTCTTCTGAAGATGGGTTAGTCTATTTGAGAGGAAACTAACTTAGGTCTTGACCACATTAGAATGTCACCAGGCAGATTGGAAGAAGTCATAGCTGCCCAGTAAGGCATTTTTTTTGCTCAAGTAGTATTTCAATCCCATAATACTAGACATTTCAAACACTATAATGCAAGAAGGCACAAAGCTAAACAACACGTAAATTTTATTTCCGTGAGCTACAGAAGTAAAGTCAAAGTTTTTGGCACACAGAATGGAGTGATGGTAGCTCTGCTGAAGTGAATAATTCCTCTAAAGCAGTGGTTCTCAACCAGGGTTGATTTTGCCCCCCAGGGGACATTTGGCAATGTCTAAAGATTTCTTATTTTTGGTTGTCACAACTGGGGAATGTTACTGGAATCTAACAGGTAGAAGTCAGAGACACTGCTAAACTTCCTACAATGCACAAGACAGTCTCCCACAACAGAAAAATGTCAATGGTGCTGAGGTTTTCGCTCACCAGGGAATCTTGATTTTGACCACTTATAGACAAGGAGTAATGTGATTTAGGATGGGTTGTATCAGCTTGCTTACTTTTAACCTCTACCACAGTTTCCTGAGGACAGGCATGCTCTTGAAAAGTCAAAGGTTTTAAACTAGGTGAAAAGTTGCCTGTTCCAGTAACATGTTTTTGGCTAATGTAGGAAGGTACTTTCCAGTGTTATCTCTTAGGAAACTGAGACCACAATCCAGAGTAAAACTATGCCTTTAACCCTCTTAAATAAAAAATGCAGGAGCTGTTAACTCTACATAGGAGGGGGTTCTAGAAGAGTTTTTCTAAAAGAAGTTAATTTAGCAGTGAGTTACACAGCAATGGAAAGGTAATTCTAAGGAGTTTCAGACTCTGTTCACTCCGTAAGTAATCAATTGCCTTGTCTCAACTCCTGCCAGTTGTAAAGGGCCAACATCAGTAGTACCTTCAGCAATTTATAGGAGTTGAGGATTAAATGTAAATGCAGAGAACAACAGTGTCTGGGACATGTACAAGCTTAATAATGGTTATCTGATGGCAGTGATAATCTAGACATAACAGTAGCAGTAGCTAATGGTATCCCTAAACCCTATTAAAATGGCCTCTTACTCATTTGCCATGGCAGTTCCAGAATAGGTTTATCTGATACTTGGTTTCCTGCTCAGAGGTTCTGCCATTATGACCCACAGTAGTGATTATGACCTGTGGCGGGAAAGTTGGGGAGGAGAAGCATGTCCTTTTTATAGTACTACATCTGTGGCTTTTCAACTCAGCCCACTGTTAAAAGTCTGTCTTGCTGCCTCAGATTGCTTTGCCTGTGTTCTTTCAGGAGTGGGGAGTAAATAGGCCCAGTGAAAGGAGGCTGCTGGCCCCTAGTTCTTTACAGATAAAATGTTTTTGAAATATGTATGGACAGATAGAGAGTTTAGCACCCTGCCTGGCATGTAGATTAAATGCTCAGTGGTTGCTATCTGCCATTATTAACAATATGCAAGTGTTCAGACTGGGAAGGGAGTTAGAACCTGTTTTAGGAGGATAGAGAGTTTATGTTCGATATTTCCACTGTGCTCTCTGTTGCAGAACTTCCCTGTGAAGCAGATAATATTCTTTTTATGGATGAGAAGACTGAGGCTCTGCAAGCTTGAGTAATGTGCTCGAGGTTACCCAGGATGGGATGGCACTGGGTTTATACTGGAAGGATGTCTGACTCTAAAGGCCATACCTTGTTGTGCTGCCATGTAGACAGGGTCTGTGGCTTTCAATATAGTTGCTTGAATGAATGAATGGGTGAATTTTCAGAAACATTTCATGTGTCCTCTAAGGCTGAACATGAGTGAAGGAACAGATATATTTGGTGTTTTGTGGCTTTATGGTTTTTTGTTTGTTTGTTTTTGGGTTTTGCATGCCTGGGCACAGAAGGGTAGGTTTGGTTTTATCTTTTAGTTTTGATTTTAAATTTGGGTGTCCGTAGTTCTTTTGGACATGAAGAGCTTGCTTATCAGAAGTATCTTATTTTCCTAAATGTAGCTATGCATGACAATTACTCCCTAAAATTGAGTGTAGGATTTTTTATTTTTTTAAAGCAGGTAATTCTGAAACAGGTTTGAGCATTTAGCTAGGAGGCCTTTGGTTTCCTAAAACTTGGTCAGATTTGATCTTACCTGGCTACTTGAGTCATTACAAAATGAAATGAGGAAGTTGAGAAAAAGGACTTACCAGATCTTGAGAAATTACTTTTGTAAATTTTGATTTACAGTAAGTGAAGTTTGACTTACTCCAACCTTGCTAAGAAAATAAGATCTTGACTTAGTAGCCAGGAAAGGTAGTTCGAAAGCAAAGCTCTAAAGGATGTTGAAAGGATGCTGGGTAACACCTTATCGCAGATGCTTTTTACTGTAGGGTGAGTGCTATAAACGGAAGTGATGCAATAAACCAGCAACACCAAGCATTTTGTATGTGCAAAGTGCTAACATGGACAGGTCAAATGCCAGCCCTTTTTTCAAACTCAGTCCTGTCAGGACACTGATGAAAAGACTCACTAACAGCACAGCCAGACTCGGTAGACATGGCAAATGTGGGGGCAAGAAGGGACACAGGACTTAAGATGGAGGGAAGGGAATGGCCACAGCAAAGATTTCTGGTTTTGGCTCCTACATGTAAAGAGCTTGAAAGTTGGCACTCTTGTCATTAACAACAAGAAAAAGCTGAAAAAACAAAATCAAAGACTTTTCATGGACCCATCAGAGAATTGATGTTGCAGGGCAAACCACCACCCCAAAATCTGGAGAAACAGGCTCTTCTCGAGAGACACAGCCAAAATTTACTTCCCTGGAGCAAGAGCTGCTGGAGGCCTACTGTGGACTAGCATGAGAGTGAGAAATCCTGGGGATCGCAGTCTTAGAGATGTCATTGGGCTTTACCTCCAAGAACTCCACCAGATTCTCACAGTGACTATCTAGGAAGATCCCCTGTGGCTCTGGCATGGGAAGAGGATTAATAATCATTGTGAAATAACACCCAGAACCTTCTTTGTTACAAAGGCCTATTCTCCAGGGTAAAAGACTGCCAGAGCCTTATCCCCATTGGGGGAAGGGCATTCTTCCCGCTCTAGTCCCACTCTAGCCTTCCTGTCTCACCTAATGAAAATTTTTTTAAAAATCCATAGTCAACAGGGGTCAGGCCTCCAAGGAACTAGATTGGAAAAGCCTCAGCCAGGGAAAGGAATAGGGTCCAGAGGCAGAAAGCTCTACCACTGGGGAAACACTTGTGAAGATCACAGACCCACTAAAGCTCTGAGCTGGAGCCCATAGAATGTCTCTCTCCCCACACTTCACCACCACAGCAGTGGAGCTCCAGTATAATCACAGTGGGTTACAGATGAAAGCTGCTCTCCAAGGAAGAGCAATTAAGGAAACCCTAACATTAAGAGACAGGCAAAAACAAACACTAGAGGAAGGTGAAACCTCTGTTACTATAACTACAGCAAACATTAAACACAGTCCAACTCCCTCACCAGATTACCATAAAACTTCACACTCAGCCGGGCAGGGTGTCGCACGCCTGTAATCCTAGCGCTCTGGGAGGCCAGGGTGAGACGATCACTTGAGCTCAGGGGTTAAAAACCAGCCAGAGCAAGAATGTGACCCTGTCTCTAAATTTAAAATAAATAAATAAACAACTTCACACTCAAGGCCTATCTACCTTGGTTTCTATTACCCTGTACAACATGTTTGGCTTTCAACAAAAAATTACAAGGCATGCCAAAAAGCAGTCTGAAGAGCAAAACAATCAGAACCATAGTCAGATATGACACAAATGTTGGAATTATTAAACACTTAAAATAACTATAAATAATATGGTAAAAGTTCTAATGGAAAAAGACATGCAAGAATAGATGGGTAATACAGTCATAAAGATGAAAACTCAGAATCAAAAGGAAAAGCTAAAAATCAAAATCACTAATAGAAATGAAGAATGCCTTCCATGGACTCCTAAGAAGACTTGAGATAGTTTAGGGAAGAATCAGTGAGTTTGAAGATAGGTCAATAGAAACTTCCCAAACTGAGATGCAAAGAGAGATAATAGAAAGAACAGAACCTCCAAAAACGGATTATTTCAAACGGTAATGCATACGTGTAATTGCATACAAAACAAGAAAGAACAGAGCAAAATACATACACACAGTTGACCCTTGAACGATGCCGGGATTGGGGGTGCTGACTGTTGAAAATCCTTGTATAACTTTTGACTCCCCCAAAACTTAATAGCCTACTGTTGACTGGAAGCCTTACCAAGAACAGTCCATTAGCCCATATCTTGTCTTTGCATTACATATTGTATTCTTACATTAACATAAGCTAGAGAACAGGTGTTACGAAGAAAATCATAAGAGAAAATATATTTACTATTAAGTGGAAGTGGGTCATCAAAGGTCTTCATCTTCGCCTCTTTCAGTTGAGTAGGCTGAGAAGGAGGAGGAAGAGGAGGGGTTGGTGTTGCTGTCTCAGGGGTGGTAGAGGCAGAAGAGGTGGCAGGCAGGCACACTCAGTGTAATTTTTATTGAAAAAAATACACATATAAGTGGACTTGCATAGTTCAAAGCCGGTGTTGTTCAAGGATCAGCTGTCTATATGTTTGAAGTAATAATTGCCGAGAGCTCTCCAAAATTAATAACGCCAAAACCAAACATCCAGGAAGCTGAGAGAACACCAAGCAGAATAAATTTTAAAAATTAAAAAACCACCATGGCATATCATATTCAAACTGCAGAAAACCAAAGAGCAAGAGAAAAGTCTTGGAAGAAGTGAGAGGAAAAAAGTAAAGGAGTGCTGGCTTGACAGTTTTCAAGTACCTAATAGTCTTGAGAACAGAGGTGGTAATATTTTGTAACATCTGAGTTCTTAACCTGGATTCTAATTTGAATGGGAAAAAAGTATCTTTATATTTAATATTCTCTAACTGGAATTTAGCATTTCTTCCATTTTGAATGTAGGAGCAAACCAGAATGGTGGTACAAGCCTGAGCAAGAGCAAGACTCTGTCCCTACAAAAAATAGAAAAAATCAGACGGGCATCGTGGTACTCACCGGCCTGTAGTCCCAACTACTCGGGAGGCTGAGGCAGGAGGATCGCTTGAGGCCCCAGGAGTTTGAGGTTGCTGTGAACTAAGATAACACCACTGCACTCTAGCCAGGGTGACAGAGCAAGACCCTGTCTCAAAAAGAAAGGAAAAAAACCCAAAACCAGAGTGGTAGTATAAGCAGAATTTGTGATTGTCACCAATTAACACAAATATATGAATTATATCACACTTGTTGCAGATTTGAAATACACTGATCACTACTTGAGAATTATTGTAGCTATCAGACTCACCTCAAGATCTTGTTTAATGTGTTACAGAGAAGTACGTATTTTATCACAGGTTTAAAAATACTTTAATAAACATTTCAATAAATTGGTTTCTTTTATAATCCTATGTATTTTATTTTATGCTTTTAAAAACACATATTTGAGTAGGGATCTCTGGGTGAAAAAAGGTTAAGCCCTGATATATAAAACTGCCCCGTCTTGTGGCAGGGTGAGAGCTGGATGAGCCTGAGTCAGCACGACGTGGAGAGGTCGGCTTGGTGTTCAGGTGTGTGCAAGAGAGGAAGCAGGAGGGAGAGTGACAGAAAGAGGCTGGAAAACAACAAACCTACGGTGTATTGAGTGCACAGGTTTCGGTCTAGTCTCTTTACATGTATCATCTCATTTAATTCTCAAAACAACCCTGTTGGATGGGTATTATCTTCATTTTACCAAAAGAAGAAATGGGACAGAGTTTAATTTGTCCAAGGTCACACAGCCTGTAAAAAGTGCAACTGGGATTCGAACCCAAGTCTTTTGAGATCCTAAAACCTGTACCTGTGCAATGGATGCTGCCTCCAATACGGATTGCACCAACCATGCAGTCTGGCCAAAACACCTGCCCCGACAGCTGGCGCCTGCAGACTCCTGGACATCGATGCCCTTGGTGCTTTCACGGTTGCCTTTGTGCCAGTGTTATCAAACAGGCCAACACGAGCAGAGACTCATTTTCCTGAGCTATAGGAAAACTGAACATTTACGAGAATTCGGTTATAAACCTGCAATGGCCATCCCTGCTTGGCAGGTGCAAACACAGCAGCTTTGTCGTTACTTAGCTTCTCGGTACATTTCTTTCCTTTCTAGCTAGATTATACTTTAATCCAGTTGTTTTCATGTTCACTAAATCCAAACCATGTTTAACCGGTTTATTATTGGAGTGTCTCTAAGGTGAAGAAAGTTTTGTCCTTTGAACTACACTGGGGATTTGCTGTCTTCTTTCTGCAAAGGGATTTTCCTGGATCTGTAATCTGAACACTTTGACCTGTGAGGGGTTTTTTCCCCCACTATGAGCAAATTTGTGAGGCTTGACCTTTTGTGTGCTGTGGAGCAGAGACAATGGCCTTCTGTGAATGTCTTCTCTTGAGGACAGTAGTAATTGATGTCAGGAATGTTAATCATCCCGGTGTCTCTTCGGGGCCTTGTTGCTCTTTGCTGCCGCAGCCAGCTCCCCGCTTGCCTCTGCCACCTCCTTGAGAACAGACCCGCCATTTCGTGACAGCATTCTGGAGAGCTTTCAGTCAAGAACATTTTCAGAGTTGACAGTCTGACTTAAACTGACGCACGTGACTGCCAGTTCACTCTCAGACAACAGTCTGAGTTGACGAGATGACAGGTCCTCATACACATTGTCTGGTGGGAGGACAAATTGGTACAATTTATTGCCTTCCACGGTAGGCAGTTTGGCAACGACTATCAAAACTATACACCCCCAAATTTCACTTCTAGGAATTTATCTCAGATACTATTTTGAGAAATGATATTTATAGAATATAAGCTATATTCTTTGATTGAGTATTAATCAAATATCTCTGGAAGATTCTAAAAGAAACAGGTAACTTCGGTTGCCTGGTTGGGGAGATGGAGCAGCCCAAGGACAGAGGAGAGAGGAAAACATTTCACTCGATACCCTTTAAAAAACAAACGAGAGAAAGTCTTTTGACTTCAGGATAATTTTAGATTTATAGTAAAGTTATAGAGATAATACGAAGAGTTCCCATATACCCCTTCATGCTGACATCATATGTGACCAGGGTATATCTGTCAAGACTAAGAAACTGGCACTGGTTCATTATTACTAAGTAAACTCCAAACTTAGACTTTCACTAGTTTTTCTACGAATATCGTTTTTCTGTTCCAGGATCCAATCCAAGAAACCACATTTCGTTTGATCCTCACATCTGTTTAGTCTCCTGTGGTCTGTGACATGTATACGCTTTTGAACTTTATGTCATGTGACTACTAATTCAAAAACAAGTAAAATATTTAAAAGACATAGACTTGTAGAGTCATAGGATGTTAGAACTATAAGGAACCGTAGAAACAATCCAATCCAAGCCTCTCATTTTTCAGACATGGGAAGGGACTCGTCCAAAGGGCCTCCCCTAGCAACAGACCCAGAGCCACACTAGACACCAAGGGAGGGTCCCCAGGGTGGTTGAAAGAATACAGGCTTTGAAGTCACCCAGACTCAGGTTCAAATCCCAGCCTTGTGTCTTTGGGTCAGTCAGTACTCTCTCTCTCTTTTTTTTCTTTTTTACTGGCTTCTTTTGCCAGTAAAAAATATATGCATAATGTTTTAAGATTCGTCCATGTTGTTGCATGTAAGTAATTTGCTTAAAAGACCAAACAAATAAAAAATAGTTTCCTGAGGAAGTAGTCATGATTTCTAAGAATTTATTGAGAAAAGAAAGTATGTTTTTCCATCCTTCATCTGTACTTATGCAGAAATGCAACACCACTGACCAGACTCCCCTCCCTTCCCATAAACACTCCAGCACATTTCAAAGCCAGATGGAAACTTGCCTGGGGCACTCTGTCCTCAGGCCCAGGTACTGCTGCTGGGGAGCCTGGGGAGTGAGCGCTGGGGAAGCAGTGTGAGAGGAAAGCCTGGGAGAGGGAGACAGCCAGCTCCGAATCGCTAACTGAGTAGACACCTCCATATTAAGAAGCAGGGTATCGATCATTTATATGGATTGTTTGTCTCCCCCACTCACACTTCCCCCCTCATAGACCCCTCTCCTCAGCTCCCAGGCTCTCGTGTTTCCTGTGGCATCAGTGAGACTACGCACAGGCAGCCTTTCCCTGAACTTGCACAGGGATTCCCAAGAAGGCAGGAAACTCCTTATTACCTCCCAGACTTTGTGTGTCTCCCATAGGGTGTGGAACCCATGGCTCTGGGGCCACGTGTGGCCTCCTGGATCTTGAGTTTGGCCTTTTGACTGAATCCAAATTTTACAGAACAAATCCTTTTTTTTTTAAATTTTTATTTATTTATTTATTTTTTAAGACAGAGTCTCACTGTCTTGCTCGGGGTAGAGTGCCGTGGCGTCAGCCTAGCTCACAGCAACCTCAAACTCCTGGGCTCAAGCGATCCTCCTGCCTCAGCCTCCCAACTAGCTGAGACTACAGGCATGTGCCACCAGGCCCGGCTAATTTTTTTATATATATATTTTTAGTTGTCCAGATAATTTCTTTCTATTTTCAGTAGAGATGGGGTCTCACTCTTGCTCAGGCTGGTCTCGAACTCCTGAGCTCAAACAATCCTCCCGTCTTGGCCTCCCAGAGTGCTAGGATTACAGGCGTGAGCCATTGCGCCTGGCCAACAAATCCTTTTAATAAAGGGATTTGTTACGTGAAGTTTAGATTCAGGGGAGGGGCCACACACCACATGATAGATGGTTTGGAAAATACATGAAAATATAATTTACCCATAATCCCACCATTTTTTTCCCATGTTGAAAATGCAAATTTTTAGCTACTTGGGAGGCTGAGGTAGGAGGATCACTTGAGCCCAGAAGTTCATGACCAGACCCCATCTCAAAAAAGAGAAAAAAAAAGTGCAGATTTGCAGATTTTGATATGGAGATCTCTCTGCTTTAACCTATCACTTCAGAGTTCAAATGACTGACTTACCTAGCAATTTAGAAGCTAATATAAGGGGTCCCAGTTGAAACTCTCACTGTAATTCAAATTACAGAGATATTCAATTTCTTTATCTACAATTCTGCCTAGTCTTCACGAAATCTCACCTGCTGATTAGAGATACATGAACCTTTCATCCTATCTTGTGGGATTGATTGAAATAGCCCCTTAGGTATTCTGCAATCTTCCAGAGAGTGACCCTTTCCCCTTGCTTTTCTCCCTAAAAAGATGTCCCTGACGCTGGGCGTGGTGGCTTATGCCTGCAATCCTAGCACTCTGGGAGGCTGAGGTGGGAGGATCACTTGAGGCCAGGAGTTCAAGACCAGCCCGAGCAAGTGCGAGACCCAGTCTCTACTAAAAACAGAAAATGTTACCTGGGCGTGGTGGCTCGCGCCTGTAGTCCCAGCTACTCCGGAGGCTGAGGCAGGAGGATTGCTTGAGCCCAGGAGTTTGAGGTTGCAGTGAGCTATGATGATACCACTGCACTCCACCCTAGCCAGGGCAACAGAGCAAGACTCTGTCTCCAAAAAAAAAAGAGATATCCCCATGTAATGGGGGTTGGTTCAGCAGACAAATAAGTGTTCCTGGACATGGGAAAAGCTGGGGGTTCTCAGACACATGCCCCTACCCCCTGGTCTCTGGAAAGATGTTCCTGTCTGCCAAGGTGCTGCCTGTAGCAGGTGTTAGCTTGATAAGGCTTGATAAGAGCTCATGGTGGTCCCTCGATGGCAGTCCCCGCTTCAGCACTTGCTGGCTGCTAACACTTGAGTCTCTGTGGAGTTTTCCAGACAGTCATAAACCCAGTGGTCTACCCCTACGCTCCGCTGAGGGGTCTGTCACTTTGCCCTGCCATGACAAGCCCTTAGCTTTGGGTCAGCTTTGACATCCCAGGGAACTGAGAGAATTAAACCTTAGGAAATTTGCTTTTCTCTCCACATGGTGTGGCCAGGTGATATGGCCACCTCGAGAGTATTGCGGGTTACCAGAATCCAAACAGGCCTAGGGGCAGAAAGCTCCCTCCCTCGAAGTTACCCTCCATTCCCCTGCCCCACACCAGGTCAAAGGCCTAACGGGAAATCGAGGCAGTACATCAGCCTGATTCACTCTGCTGCTTTCTTGCTCTCTGTTTTTCCTTCTTCCATCACATTCAAGGATGAGAAAGGAAGCCACAAGCTTTTCTTTTTACTTTCTCCCTTTTACTTCAACCATGAAGCAGCAAGCATCATGGCCTTGCTGTCATGAGCCAAAGCACAATCTTCTCTATGCTACGAAACTCTGTGAACTTGGTTCCGTAGGTTCTGCCTTTGAAAAAGTAGAGAATAAAGGAATTTTCAATACTCGAAATAATAGCCTGGCTTTGTTATATTGTTTAAACTAATTTTTTTAAAGAGATGGGGTCCCGATATGTTGTCCAGGCTAGAGTGCAGTGGCTATTCACAGGCATGATCCTAGCGCACTGCAGCCTGAAGCTCAAGCCATGTTCCGGCCTTAGCCTCCCGAGTGGCTGGGACTGCAGGTGCACACCCGGCGTAAACCGATTTTGAATATCAGTGGCAGAATCCTTCTCCTCCTCCTCCTCTTCCTCTTCTTTCATCCCTTCTGTAAGAAATCCTAATATTTCTCTTAGGCAAGTGGATACTTCAGCCAGAAGAGAGCAGGGTGGGGCGCTTAGAAAGGCAAGCAAACAAAACCGTATGGAATCGTTTCCAAAATATTACCCATATCCACCAGGGTTCTGGTAGAAAACAGCTGGCCACTCATCTTCCATAATTTGAGGAGAGTTTAATGAAGTGACTGTCTACAAAGACAAGGACAAAATGCAGAAGAGTCACAAAGGATAGCACAGCTCGCTAAGGCTGCTCCTGTGGGAACCGTCACCACCCCTTGGTTGGACCAGGGTGCTGTGGGAGGGAGAGCCACACGGAGAGGACCGCCTGGCAGGAGGCAGCCTGAGGCCAAGCCCACAGACACTTGTAAGAAAAGAGCCAGCCACACTCCCCTTTCCTGACAGTCTCCTGGTTTTTCTCACCAGTCAAACCCAGACAAAAGCGTGAGCCTGGGAGCACCTGTTGATACCGTCCACGGAGCCTGAAGGAGAAGGGTAGGGAGTGGACCCAGAGTGACAACAATGAAGCCAGCTCCTCTTGTATGACTTACCCCACCAGTGGGTATTTGCATTTTAAAAGAGAAATTTAGACCAGGACCAGGTGGCCCACGCCTGTAATCCTAATATCCTGGGAGGCCAAGGCAGGAGGATTGCTTGAGGCCAGGAGTTCAAGACCAACCTGAGCAATATATCATCTGTACAAAAAATAGAAAAGTTAGTGCGATGGTGCACACCTGTAGTCCCAGCTATTGGGGAGGCTGAGGTAGGAGGATCGCTTGAGCCCAGAAGTTGGAGGTTGCAGTGAGCTATGATGACCCCACTGCACTCTAGCTGGAGTGGCAGAGCAAGATCCTATCTCATAAAAAAATAAATAAAAGAGGAATGTATTAATTCAAATGAACCTCTAATAGGCAGAACGTTGGAGCAGGGCCAGTGTGTGGAACCCTTTTAACTAGTTCCTAAGAGGAGAGGAGAAAGCTCGGTTGATCTCAGAAAAAAATTCCAATGGCCAACCCTTGCCTTCCGGGCTTGAC
>RJWJ010018586.1:0-31412 GCA_004363605.1 Indri indri
TCTTCTTCTTCTTCTTCTTCTTCTTCTTCTTCTTCTTCTTCTTCTTCTTCTTCTTCTTCTTCTTCTTCTTCTTCTTCTTCTTCTTCTTCTTCTTCTTCTTCTTCTTCTTCTTCTTCTTCTTCTTCTTACAGGGTCTTGGTCCTGTTTCTCCTATGTTTTTTCACAGTAGTTTCATAGTTTCAGA
Organism: Indri indri; assembly: GCA_004363605.1. NCBI lineage: Eukaryota > Metazoa > Chordata > Mammalia > Primates > Indriidae > Indri > Indri indri. The sequence continues at coordinate 185 of RJWJ010018586.1, forward strand.
AGGTTTTACATTTAAGTTTTTAATACATTTTGAGTTTATTTTTTTGTATGATGAGAGGTATGATGTTGGGAAAATAGGCTAAGAGATCTGAAAGGTTTCAGGAGTTCTGTAGGGCTTTGCCTTGAAGGAATCTGTGGACACGTTAGTTCACAGAATAGAAGCTGCTCTGAACAATGGAAGCATTGTCAGAGGATGTCTGCACAGCAGCATTTCTTCTTTACTGGCCATCGCCTTGAGCTTTTTTGCAGAGCAGAAGCTCAGTTTGGGTCCTTGGCAGAGAAGCTGATTAAAATGCCTGCCCAGCAGATAATGTGTGGCTGGAATTATCCCAAACTTCAAGGCTATTCCTGCTTCAATCCTGACCACATGTCTCTATATTTAGAGAAGTAAATTAGATTAGTACACAGACTCAGTATTCTCATTTTATACATTTTTATCTCTAATTTGTATGTTCAGCTAGGTCTATTTCTAACTTAGGGCTTAACATGTTTATTTCAGAAAATTTTGTAACCATCTATTGTTGCAGACAGAATTAGGTAAGGGTCCCCTGGAAACCTCAGTGAATGAGCTGTACACATAATTCTTTAACCAAGAACAACTATTTGCTGTAACAATAAATATTGATGTGAGATTTCACTTGGTGAATCACAGCTTACAGGAATGCTGGAGGACCCCTGACTCCCCCATCACTTTAAACTGCACTTTGTGTCTCTCAGTTATTTCTCTGTCTCTATTATTTCTCTATTTCTATTATTTCCAAATCTCTTGCAATGATCCTTCCTTGGGACCTGTTTTGCTGGGAGAGTAGCTAACTCCCAGCAGTATAGTGCTCACTAGAGTGCCTATGAAGCTGCTTTCTGTAGTAAAGGCACAAACAAAGCCACCTCAGCTCTAAGGTTGTGGGAGTGTTAGCCTTTAGCATTGCAGTGGCTGTGGTGTTTTAGGCAGCTGGAATTTGAGATGTGGGCACAGTGGAGTGGCTATTGATCTGGGGTCAGAGGCATGCATTTTTTGGGGGAGGAGTGGTGGCTCCAGGACCAGGGAGCATGACAGCAGCTCCTTCTTGGGTTGGAGCCTCAGTAATTTTTCCCTATTTGGGGGATGTTCTATGAGGATGACTGCTGCTTCTCTCAATGATGAATGCCAATGTCTTCTGCAGAGAAAATAACTGGGAACCACAGTGGTACCCACTATGTGGCTGATAATCATAGCCTCCACCCTGCTTCTTTGTTTCTAGCCATCCCCAGATGTCCCAGGTAAGACAATATCCCTAGTGATCCCTTCTGTGTCATTATTCTCTATTGATTTTGCATCATTGTGTTGCTGGAGGTTTTTAAATGAACACTTGAGCCCACCCAAGGCTATATTATCATGGATAGCTGCCTATTTTTTGTTTTTCTGTGGGAGGAAGATGACTTGTAATTCCTATTCCACTATCTTAGTGATGCCATCTCTCTCTTAATTTCTTAAATATTAAAGAAAATGACTGAAAATAAAGAAGTTATGTATTTATTTTAAGAAATTAGAAAACGAGAGTGATGAAATTATCCAAAGGAAATTAGAAACAGAATAAATAAAAATAAAAGTAAAATTAATTTTAAAAATTAAATTCAATGTAATAACATTAAAACCTTCAAAAGTCTGATTAAGAAAAAGAGAGACCACATAAATTTATAATATTTGAAATGAGATTAACACCTTAACTACCATGTGAATTATATTTAACTCATGCTAGCTTTGAGCCCAGGGCCTCATGAAGCATGTGAAGACTCCATTCTCTGAAACAAATTTGATAAGTATGTTATGAGTCACATACAACTCAAGTGGCATGCAGTGTAAAAATTCGAGTGCTGCATAAATTGCATATAACTCATGTACAGAAAACAATACAAAACAACAAATTTTTCATTAAATTAGAAAGGATCATTTTATTTTCAAAGTTTTCATTCTATTTTCATAATAAAACACTATCGCCCCAGGGAAATTTTTTTTTCTAGTGTACCAGTTGATGTGCTAAAGAAAACCACAAATACAAAAATGTTATATGAGAATTGTAAAAGGGGTGAGAGAAAAAAATAAAATAATACTATATGCTAGCCTATGGGATCATATTTTAAAATCTGAAGGATATAGATTATTTCAAAGTAAAATATAAGTAATCAAAACTATCTTACAAGAAATAAACTGGGTTAGAAAAATATCTATGAAAATTTTAGGTTAATTGAAGATTTCCAATTTAAATAATAAAAGTTACCAAGACTAGATGATATCAAATATGATAGAAAGCTTTTCAATTCATTTAATAAAATCACTATTACCTTTATACTGACACTTGAGTAAGAAAAAAATATATAGACAAATCTCATTGGTGTAGGCACAAAAATTCTGAATAAACTATTGGGAAACCAATAATTATTATGGTAACAAAGTAAATATACAGTATGACTATTAGTATTTATGTCATAGAATGTAGGAATCTTTAAATATCAGCAAGATCAGTCAACCTAATTTTTGGTATCATCAATGCATGGAGAAAAAAGAACACATTGTCATATATTAATTCAAAGACCATTCCAAATAAAATCTGCTTGTAATATAGAAATAGGCATCATCTAATTAAACATCATCGAGACTGTCCAAAATCACTAACAAGCATTATTCTAAATGTCAAAACAGTAAAGCTATTTCTATTAAAAACAGGAAACAGGCATAAATGGTCACTTATTCCCTTAATATTAAACATTGGGTAGAAGTTTTACAAAATACAATAAAACAGGAAAATAAAGTAATAACTGTTAATAATGTATCTAGAAATAGATACCAGTATACATGGAACTTGAAATATGCTAAAATAGATATTATAATTTGGTGGGATACAGATTATTTATTTGCTTAATGACAGTTATACAACTGACTATTAATCTCAGATCAAAAAATAATGTATATGGACTAAAATTTGAGTACATAAATAAATACATTCAGAGATTTAAGAGACATTCTAGAACAGCGTGAAAGGATACTTTACCTCTTTAGTAACAACAAAATCTAAATTAGAGTAATAAAGTTATATCAAATTATGCACTTCATATTGGGAAAATTAAATCAAGTGATAACACCTGCTGCTCACAGTGATGTAGTATTCTCATATCTTGTTGTTGGAAACATGAATTGTTACAGATGTCTTGAAAAGTACACAGATCTTTGTACTAAGCAACATGACACTTGGGACTGTATAAAAATAAATTAAAGCATAAATATAAAATTATGCTTTTCACAAATATGTCTATTGAAACATTTTTCTAAAATAAATGAAAACAAGTTCCTCCTCCTAAATAAAATTGTTGAATAAATGTTTCTATATACATGGCATTGTATTCACACCATATTATATCTACCATCTATACTATTACATAGCATTAAAAAGAAAGAGGGAATTTTCACATTAATAAGAAAAGCATGAAGTTGAGTACTTTAAAAAATATAATTCTATTTTTATAGCACAAATGACAAAAGTGTATATTTATAAGTACATATACATAACTATGTATCCATTTTTCATTATGTAAGCACTGCAGAAGCTATGAAATATACATAGATTTTTTAAACTGTTTACCTATATTCTGATAGTCTTGGAAGATGAAATACAGAAATATATTAGTCAGGGTTCTCCACAGAAACAGAACTAGTTGGATATATAGGTATATGAGGAGATTTATTATGCAAATTGGCTCATATTATTATGAAGGCTGAGACATCCCACTATATGCTGTCCCATAAACTGAAGAACTGATGGAAAGCTGATGATTTAACTCAGTCTAAGACAAAAGACTTGAGATCCAGGAGCTCTCATGTCTGAGAAAAGGAGAAGATGGATGTCTTAGTTTAAGAATAGAGAAAGAGAATTTGCTCCTTCTCTGGACTTTTGTTCTATGTAGGTACTCAGTGGGTTGGATGATGCCTCTCCACATTGGTGAAGATTGATCATCTTTACTCAATCTATTGATTTTTTGGGCAGAGTTATTTATTTTATTTTAAAATTAATTAAGGGAACACAAGTGTTTTTGCTACATGGATATTTTGTGTAATGCTTAAGTTAGGAATTTTGTGAGTCAATCACCAGAATAGTGTTTATTGTACTCAATAGGTAAAATTTTTTCCCACAACTACCCTCCTGCCCTCCCCTCTTCTTGATTTCTCATGTCCTTTATATCACTTTGTGCCCATATGTACCCATTTGCTAGCTCCCACTTATTAGTGAGAACACATGGTGCTCGGTTTTCCATTCCTGAGACACTTCACTTAGGATAATTGTCTCCAGTTCCATTCACATTTCTGCAAATGGCACTGTTTGATTTCTTTTTATGGGTGAGTAGTAGTACTCCATGGTGTATATATATTTGTATATATCACATTTTCTTTATCCACTCATGAATTGAAGGGCACTTAGGTTGATTACACATCTTTGCAATTCTGAATTTTGCTGTGATAAATATTCAAGTGTGGGTGTCTTTTTCATAAAATGATTTCTCTTCCTTTGGGTAGGTACCCAGTAGTGTGATTGATGGATCCAATGGTAGGTTTACTTTTAGTTCTTTGAGGAATCTCCATACTGCTTTTCATAGGGGTCGCATTAATTTGCAGTCCCACCAACAGCGCGTAAGAGTTCTTTTCCCTCTGTATCCCTGCCAGCATCTAATTTTTTTTTTCCTTTTTAGTAATGGCCATTCTGAAAAGGGTAAGGTGGTATCTTATTGTAGTTTTAATATGCATTTCCCTGATGATTATTGATACTGAGCATTTTTTATATGTTTCTTGGCCATTTTTCTATATTCTTCTGAAAAATTTCTGTTCACGTCTTTTGCCTACATTTGTGAATATTTTCTCCCATTCTGTAGGTTGCCTATTCACTCTGTTGATTATTCCTTTTGCTCTGCAGAAGTGTTATAATTTAATTAAGTCCCATTTATTCATTTTCATTGTTGCTATATTTCCCTTTGGGGTCTTAGTCATAAATTCTGTGCCTTGGCTGATGTCTGAAAGAGTTTTTACTACTTGTTTCTCTAGAATTTTTATGGTTTCATGCCTTATATTTGCCTTTAATCCATCTTGAATTAATTTTTCTATGGTGAGAGATAGTGGTCATGTTTCATTTTTCTGCATGTGGCTATACAAAAAATTAATGAAACAAAAAGTTGGTTCTTTGAAAAGATAAACAAAATTGACAGACTTTACTTACTTTCTAGTAAGGCAAATTAACCAGAAAAAGAAAAGAAATGACTCAAACAACCTCAATCAGAAATGAAAAAGGAGACATTACAATAGATACCACAGAAATACAAATATCATCCATGAATACTATTAAAATCTCTATTCACATAAACTAGAAACACAGAGGAAATTGATAAATTCTTGGAAACACGTAACCTCCCAAGCCTTAATCAGGAAGTAATAGAAACCTTGAACCTATCAATAATGAGCAGAGAGATTGAAACAGTAATAAAAAAATCTCCCAACAAAAGAAAATCCTCAGGCCAGAGGGAATCACAGCCAAACTCTACCAGACCTATAAAGAAGAACTGGTACCTATCCTATAGAAACTATTACATAACATAGAGAAGGAGGGAATCCTCCTTAACTTATTCTATGAAGTCAGTATCACCCTGATGCCAAAGCCAAGAAAAGACACAACAGAAAAAGAAAACTATAGACCAATATCCCTTATGAACACAGATGTAAAAATTCTCGATAAAATACTAGTGAACCAAATTCAACAGCACATCAAAAAGATAATCCACCATGATCAAGTGGGTTTCATTTCAGGGATGTAAGCACAGTTTAACATATGCAAATCAATAAACATGATTCACCACAAAAACAGAAACAAAAACAAAGACCACATGATGTCAATAGATGTTGAAAAAGCTTTTGATAAAATGCAGCATACTTCCATGATAAAAACCCTCAACAAACTAGGCATAGAAGGAACATATTTCAAAGTTATAAAAGCCATATATGCAAATCCACTGCCAACATCATACTGAATGGAGGAAAGTTGAAAGCATTCCCACTAAGAACTGGAGCAAGACAAGGACGTCCTCTGTCACCACTTCTATTCAACATACTATTAGTCCTAGCCAGAGCATTCATGCAAGAGAAGGAAATAAGGGCCATCCAAATCGGAAAAGAGAAGGTCAAACTATCCCTGTTTGCTGATATAATCTTGTATGTAGAAAACTCTAAAGACTACTGGAATTGATAAATAAATTCAGCAAAGTCTCAGGTTACAAAATCGATGCACGCAGTCAGTAGCATTTCTCTATACTAACGACAGTCAAGTGGAGAGTCAATCTAGGACTCAATACTATTCACAATAGCTGCAAAGAAATTAAAATACCTGGGAATATACTTAACAAAGGAAGTGAAAGATCTTTACAAGGAGAATTACAAAACACTGATGAAAAACATTTCAGATGACATAAACGAATGGAAAAACATCACTTGCTCATGGATTAGTAGAATCAACATTGTTAGAATGTCCATATTACCCAAAGTGATTGACAGATTCAATGAAATCCCCATAAAAATACCAGTGTCATATTTCATAGATCTAAAAAAAAAAACATCCTAAGCTTCATTTGGAACCAAAAAAGAGTCCAAATAGCCAAAGAAATCTTATATAAAAATAACAATACTGGAGGCATCATATTACCTGACTTCAAATTATACTGCAAGGCTATAGTAACCAAAACAGCATGATACTGGTATAAATGTAGAGACATAGACAACGGAACAGAATAGAGAACCCAGAAATAAAAACATCTACCTACAACCAACTGATCTTTGACAAAGCAGACAACATACAGTAGGGAAAGAAGCCCTATTCAAAAAATGGTGCTGGCAAAAATGGATAGACTAGTGATTAAAATATTAATATTTTCCACAAACACTTTCAAATGTGTTCAGAAATAATATTTTACTAGTTATCTGAGCATCCTGTAGCTGAGTCAAGTTGACACATAAGGTTAACCATCACAAGTTCACTCACTGTCCATTTGATACTTACATTAATATAAACTTCCTTAAGCCATAGTTAATCTACAAATAAATAAAATAACAAGATCATAATTTCACCTATCATGATACAACTACCTTGAGCACAACTGAAAACATATTAATCTCTTTCTCAGTAGAGGAACTAAAATCCTTCAGTGATGTTTACTCTTCTCCTAATAATCCATAACTTAAACACTATGATATAAAATTAATAATACTTAAATACTGATATAAATTCAATACATATTATGTTATAAGATAAGGGAATTATAAAATAAAAACCAAAGATATTTGAATACTATATTTTTATCTATACACAAACATATTTATAATAAAATAAGGAAGAAATACTCATGACAATTACAGTCCTTATTTCTGTAACTGATCATATAGTCAGATCTGCTATTTATAACTACCTTCTTCCTACTACCTATTTTGTATTCTTTGTCTTCAGCAAGAACCTCAGCTGGTCTTGGTTCTTTACATGATGGGGTGACCCAAACCTTCATTTCTGAAGGGGTGGGCCACTCATAGTTCTGCCTGGATTAGGTTATTTTCCCTTGACCTTAATCATAGGGCATGGTAATACTAAGAGATGCCATAAGGGATCTCCTGTATTCCATACCCCTCCTTACCTCCATTGTGGAGTAGTGGTTCCATTTCCTTTTGGGAGTCTGGGTAGATAACCCCAGCAAAAACTGTAACTCCCTTCATGGTCTGATGACTCAAGCACATGAGAAGCCCAAAAGGGGCCAGGTGGCAGTGTTAACTTCCAAGTCAACAGAATCATTGTTGTGTCTCCTGGTGGAAGCATTATTCCTTTTGGAACTAGGACCTTTTGGCAAGCAGAATGTAGGTTGTGGGAACAGAAAGCAATGATTTTGCTAGGGGGTCATTCAGGGTAGTAATGAGTTGTGTCACTCCCATTTCCACCCTTTGATTCCTGGACATGTGAATCCTCATTATCAGAAAAAAGCACCATATATTAGACACTAATTTGGAGCACATACAGTCTTCTGGAGAACCTTGCTCCAGCTGTGAAAGGCTTTGCCAGCTATCTGGTGCTGTAACCAAACCTTCAAAGAGCCATTCCACTGATCAATCAAGCCAGCTGCTTCAGGATGGTGGACAAAAGGTAAGGCCAGTGAATTCCATGAGGATGGGCCTACTTCCAGACTACTTTTACTGAAAATGAGTTTCTTGATCAGAAGCAATGCTGTGTGGAATACCATGATGGTGAATAAGACATTCTGTAAGTCCGCAGATGATAGTTTTGGCAAAGCATTGCATGCAGGGAAGACAAATCTGTGTATTCCAGTAAATGACTATTCCAGCAAGGACAAAATGCTGCTCCTTCCATGTTGGAAGTGGTCCAATATAATCACCCTGCCACCAGGTAGCTGGCTAGTCACCCCAGCAAATTGTCCCATATCGGGTGCTCAGTGTTGATCTCGGTTGTTGGAAGATGGGGCATTCAGCAGTTAATGTAGCCAGGTTGGCTTTGGTAAGTGGAAGTCCATATTTCTAAGCCCATGCATAACCATTCCTGCCATCATGGCTACTTTATTCATGAGCCCATTGGGTGATGACAGAGGTTCCTGGGGAAAGAGGCTGAGTGATATCTACAGAAGGAGTCATCCTATTCATTTGATTATTAAAATTCTCCTCTGCTGAGGTCACCGTTTGATGAGTATTTACATGGGACACAAATATCTTCACATTTTTTCCCATTTGAGAGCTGTCTTTCAGAAACAAACAAATCAACAAAACAGTAGTTGTCTATGGACAATTGCAGGACCTTTCTCTGAAATCCTAAAGACGTAAGCTGAAATTCATGTATAGGTGCCTGCTGAGAACTCTAAACAGCCACTGAAAGTTCAAACACTATTGGATCTGCTGAATCATAGCATTCAAGTAGCAGAGCAGTTTACACAGCAGCCTGGACCTGTTGTAGATCTTTCTCTTGTTCTAGGACCAGCTCAAAATTTTCAGTATTCAGGCTACTCAGTAAATGGGCCAGAGTAACACACCCAAATGAGAAATGCATTGTCTCCAAAGCCCAAGTAGATTCACCATCGTGCCTCTTTCTGAGAACCTGAGAGGCCACTGGTGTAAGTCTTAGAGTCCAAAGGCTCAAGAACCAGGAGTTCTGATGTTCAAAGGCAGATGAAGATGGATGTTTCAATTCAAAGAGAGAGAGAGAGAATTTATTCTTCCTCCACCTTTTTGTTCTATTCAGGCCTTCAGCAGATTGGAAGATGTCTACTCATGTTGGTGAGGATGGGCTTCTCTCACTCAGTCTACAGATTTAAAGCTAATCTCTTCCAGAAACACCCTACAGACACACCCATAAATAATGTTTTACCAGGTATCTGAACATCCCTTAGCTCAGTCAAGTTGACATAAAATTATCCATCACAAGAAGAGAGAGGAAAGGGAGATAAAATAATAAAAGACTGCTTTATATATATGATGCCTAAGATATATGAATAATTAAAATGTTAATGGTGATTATTTTAATGTGGGTATTCAACTAATTTTTACTTTCTTCTTTATATCTTTGAATAGTTTTTGACTTTTTACAATGTATTCAAGTTTTTCATAATCAGGAGAACTTACAGTTCTTTTCCTCATGGGAGGAGGGGAAGTACAACAAGCTTTAGCAAAAAATTGTGTCTGAGGAAACTTGATACTATTGTACTTTAAAATCACATAACTAAGATCTTGGTAACATTAAACATCATTTATAGCTAATCTTCTCCTATGCATCATTCTACAAAGAAAGAATGAGCTGCTTATAGTCACATGAGCCTGCCATTCAGTATGAGTTGTTCTCATTGTATTTCTCTCTGGCAATGCAGTAGCATTTAAATGTCTTGTGAATTTAAGCCTGAAAAAAAAAAATCTTGTTTCTTAGATTACAGGGAAAAAGTCCAGATCCTGATATCATGAGATCATAAAGAGAGATAGCATATTCTGAGTTACACCCAGATTCTCCTAGTAACATTTTTACTTCTGAATTCATCTCCTTCTATAATATAACACATATTACTTTATGCTTCCTTACTTTGATCATTCTTCAATTAAACTTGAAAAAAAGCTAATGAGTCTCTTTAATTAAATCTTAAGTACAGACCTCTCTTATGAGCTCCACAACTGTTTATTCAAAAGTTTACTTGATATCTATTCTTGGATGCTTCAAAATCTTATGCACCAGAAAACAAAAGTCATCTCTTACCCTGTTACTCTCAAATATTGTTCTTCTCTAGTGTTTCCAGTTTCAGTAAGTGATATCATAAGTTTAACAAGCTAGAAAACTATATTATTTTTTACTCAATGTTTGTCATCCTTCCCCACATTAAATCCATTGGCAGTTCTTTTGATTTCTTAACCCAGGCATTTCTCAAATTAATCTATTTCTACTCCATCTACACTGCCAGCATAGCATGGGAATTTACATTATCAACACCTCATGCTTCAGTGTTCTGTTTTCTTTCATGTGAGGATCAGTCAGGTGTGGCCACAAGAGGAAGCACAGCAGATGCTCAGGAAACAAAATTTTATTATATTTACAAGTGCTAGAAACAGGAGGCACAGCACACCATGCAAAGCCACATGGGGAGGCCTCAGGGTAGCTAGGAGGCAGAAAGTGGGATTAACGGGAAAGCCTGGGCCAGAGCCTTTATTGGACCTTCTGAGGGAAGGGCAAGGTGGAGCAGGATAAACACAGGATTGGCTAGTTTAAATAATTTCTGCTGACTCGAAGCTATAGGGATGATCCCTACTTGCCTGTTACCCGGGCCTGGGATGATTAAGGCAGAAAATTATTGCCTCCTGAGGTGTATAGGCCATATAGAAGGTGTCTGGTTTTGGATTGATTGGTTTGTACATTAAAAGCATGTTCCTGGGTGAGTCACATGCTATCTCCTAGAATTGGCTAGTCCCAAAGGAGCAGTGTCTCTTCAAACAGAAAGGTTTTTAAGATGTCAGAACATTATAATATAAAGAAAATAAAAATATAAATACTATGCTGAACTATTGTAATGGCCACCTACCTAGTCTTAGTCTCTCCTTTTATTTTAGAACCCCTCCAATCCAAACTTCAAACGAGAGCTGGAATAATTCTTTAAAAAGAATCACCTCTGCATAAAATGTTTCAGTGGTTTTCTCTTGCTTCAACATTGATTCTCAGCTATCTTCCTTGTGAGGCTTTCTGCCTCCACAGTTGACATTTCAGATATAAATTTGTCTTTCCTTCACATACTCTTTGCTGCTTCCTTCTTTAATACCTTTTCTCATGCCATTTATCCCCCATTCTGGAAACACTCTCTAGCCCCTTTCTGTATCTGTATGCACCAAGCAGCTTCTGTTCATGCTTCAGATCTCAGCTGAGATCAGACTTCTCTGCTTTCCAACCCAGTAATTTTCATAGTTTGTATCCCTGGCTGAAATAATTACTTGGTTAATATTGCCACTGTCACCACCAGCAACTATAAGTTCTACAAAGGCAGAGTTGATGTTCCTTTTGCTCATCACTATGCACTTTTATCCAACACAAGAAGCAATACAAAGGGCATGCTAACTTTATACCTATTACATAATTAGTTGGACTGTGGTCTAATTTTGATGTCAAATAATTCTCTTCTCTTTATGTTCCTGGATATTTAGCGCCTAGCTTGTTCATTTTGTTAATGGTTGTGCCCCCATTATCAGTATTTATAATATTATTTTTATTTATACATTCTCTATTTTGTCATTTTATGATATTAAATTTTAAGATTCTAAAAGTAAGGCTCTTTTTACTATAGATGTCAGTTATATTCAAGTTTCCTATAAATGCAGATTATATATGGTGTCTATCTTGAAATAGATACAAAAGTTAAACAAATATAATATATAGGAACCATAAAATAAATAGAAAATTATATTGAAGAAATGCATATAAAACAATGTAAGCTATCTTCATAGGCTTGAAGTTCCTGGTGGAAATTTTTCATTTTATCTATGTCTGTACATTTCACAACACCTAGATAAGGCCTTCCACTTAAGGGGTAGTCAGTCACATGTAATGAATGAAATGTCTCATCACAAAAAACTTTTGCAAAAAATTACCATTTGCTATACAATCATTTCATGTTGAGCTAATTATTTCCTTCTTTAAATCATCAAAACAATGAAATCAAATAAGAGCCATCATATATGAGGACTATACATAACACATTTCTGTAGCGATAAATATTTTCTTCAAGATTAATTTAAATGTGAATAATTTTGTCCCTATTAAAAAAAAAAAGACAATTTAGACTTAACATATTAACTTGGGAAAACATCAGATCAAATTTACTAGGTTCATTAAGCTTAGGGAATTAAATTTCAGAAATCTGTATTTCCTAGTAATAAGTTCCAAGAGTAATATTTAGCAGCCTGTCAAATACATGCTTCTTTATTATGCAAATTGGCATTAGCGATCAGAACAAGCAAGTTGTATTAAATAGTTTTTCTCTTTGAAGACTCACCTAGTATAATATTTGATAAAAACTTTAATAAAGAAGTGCACTGCTGAGCATGACTTCTCATGGTTTGACTTTACAAAAATTTTAGCCTATCATTGAGTTGCTCTATTACTATTTTTGATTCACCAGCTGTGTCTTGATTGGTTGGATTGCTACTGGATGACATTACTTATCACAAAGCTACAAATATTTACATACCAGTTTCTCATATAAGAACACATAGGATTGCCTGTGAGGGTTTTTTTCTCAGTTTCCTGAATTTTGTGACAGATGCAATGAATGCAGAGAAAATTATTCTTATTGTTATATTTTCTAGGAGTATTTTGATGCATCTTAAAGTAACTCCGAGAGTATGAAACATTTAAGTAGCATGCAAGTGAAAATTATATCTATGTTAAAAATAAAAAGACACAAGTAATGAAGTTACACAGGCCCTACTGTCTGTCATAATAACTAAAGGGCACAGGTAGATAATAGGATTCAATCACAGGACTTCTATTTTTAGTCATAGCTTCTTCATTTGGCATTTCCTTTATAGGAAGCTATTGACTAGATTGTGAAATGCTGAGTCTGGTGTGACATTCTTATTTTCTTAAGAAGCAGTTGTTTTGACTTTACCCTGACATTGCTTCCTTTTCACTAACTTTCTTTTTTTTTCTTAGATGAGTCATTGCCTTTATCTAAAATATTAATGATTAAAATTTACTGCCTACTAAATATATTTTCATTTACAATGCCAGAATCAATGCATTTCAAACAACAATCATTCTGAAGACAGCACAATTTTTAAACAGTAACAGATTTTATGAAGATCTGGCCCCTCAGGCTGTATAATTTGGGGCTGGTAAGAGCAACTGCCCCTCAAAATAACAAACAAAAGTTTTGTTATGGTGTTTTCAAGCATCCATTTTAATCCAAGATTTTGTAGTTTCAGAGAGAATCTGATAATTATTTTCATCATTCACTATTTAAATGAAAGCCTTGGAAATATGGTGGAGTGAATTGGTGTAGAAAGTCTAGGAAATGAACTGCGTATGAAATGATGTAGAATGACAGACTCTTTCAGTATTTAATTGTTCAGCTGAACAGTAAGACTTTACCTTTTCTTGAAATCACTGTTTGGAAATTGAGAAAACATCAAATCAAATTTACCATGTCCATTAAGCTCACATGTCTTTCTTCTGGTATGTGATTAAACATCATGAAACTTTTAAGGCAGATAAGTAATGGGACTCACTGGGGAATGTTCAAATGCAGTGGAAGTGTAGGTTGTCAATGGTCATTCACACCTTTTCTTGCTGCTTTGATAGATGTCCATGTTTACAACAAGATTGACCAACTCCAATCCTTGGTAGCTACAGAGTAGTGTGTGTGTGTGTGTGTGTGTGTGTGTGTGTGTGTGTGTGTGTGTGTTCTGACGAGGGATTGGGAATTGAGGAATGTGTGCATTGTAATATATCCTCATATCTTGTTTACTAAAAATCTTACAGAATATCACAAAAATTCAGGATTTTTGTGATGCCTAAATCATTATTCATGTTGCCTTGTTCCTGGCAGTTATTATTGAGTATTCTAGAGCATAGTCTGAATCTGGCTTTGGTCTTGATATATACACATTCCCTGTTGTCTTGGGAAAGAGTCTTATACACACAGTTAGCACCAGAACACTCAAATTATGTCAGATCTTTTTATTTGGAAATAACGTAGCATGGAGTGGAAAAAGTACAACTCTGGACTAAGACCTGAATTTGGTTTCAAGCTTCACCATTTAATAGTTGTATGAATTTAGGTTTTTCACTTATCTCCCTGAGTCAAAAATGCTTAATCTATAAAATGATGATTAATGGTACTTCTATTTAGCCCTATAAAGCCTAGTGAAAATACATGCAGGCATAGCTCAAAGATATTGCAGATTGGATTCCAGGCCACTGCAATAAAATTAATACTGCAATAAAGCTAGTTACACAATTTTTAGGTTTCCCACTGCATATAAAATTCATGTTTATACTATACTGTAGCCTATTAAGTGTACAATAGTAGTATGTCTTAAAAAACGATTTTCATACCATAATTAAAATTATTTATTGCTAAAAAATTGCTAACAAACCATCTGAGCCTTCAATGGATCATAATCTTTTTGTGGGTAGAGAGTCTTACCTTGATATTGATGGCTGCTGACTGATCAGGGTGGTAGTTGCTGAAGGTTAGGGTGGGCTGTGGCAATTTCTCAAAGCAAGAAAACAGTGAAGTATGCTGCATAGATTGACTCTTCCTTTCATGGATTTCTCTGTATCACGTGATGTTGTTTGATACCATTTTACCCACAAAACTTCTTTTAAAATTGGAATTAGTACTTGTCCTATTGATGCTTTATCAACTAAGTTTATATAATATTCTGAATCTTTTGTTGTCATTTCTACAATGATTACAGCAGCTTCACCAGTAGATTCCATCTCAAGAAACCACTTTCTTTTCTCATCTGTAAGAAGCAATTCCTCATCCATTCAAGTTTTATCATGAGATTGCAGCAATTCAGTCACATCTTCAGACTCCACTTCAAATTCTAGGTTTCTTGCTTTTTCACCATATCTGCATTACTTTTTCCCTGAAGTCTTGAACCCCTCCAAGTCATCTGCAAGGACTGGAATCAACTTCGTAATGTTGATGTTGATATTTTGAACTCACGTGAATCAGAAATGTTCTTAATGGTATCTAGAATGATGAATTTTTCCAGACGGTTTTCGATTTGCTTTGTTAGATCCATCAGCAGAATCACTATCTATAGCAGCTAAAGCCTTATCAAATGTATTTCTCAAGTAATAAGACTTGAAAGACAAAATTAATCCTTGATCCATGGGCTGCAGAATAGTTGTATTATCAGGCATATAAAACAATGTTAATCTCCTCGTACGTCTCCATAAGAGCTCTTGAATGAATAGGTACATTGTCAATCAGCAGCAATATTTTAAAAGGAATCTCTTTTTTTCTGGACAGTAGGTCTGAACAGCGGGCTTAAGATATTCAGTAAACCATACACTAAACAGACATGCTCTTATCCAGGCTTTGGTGTTCCGTTTATGGATCACAAATATATTCTGCATAATTCTTAAGGCCTTGGGATTTTGGGAATGGTCAATGAACATCAGCTTCACCTTAAACTCACCAGCTGCATTAGCCTTTAACAAGAGCATTGACCTCTCCTCTCTAGCTCTGAAAGTCTTAGACGGCATCTTCTTCCAATAGAAGGCTGTTTTGTCTACATTGAAAATATGTTGTTTAGTGTAGCCACCTTCATCTATTATCTTAGCTAGATCTTTTAAATAAGTTGCTGCAGCTTCCACATCAGCACTAGCTGCTTCACCTTGCGTTGTTGTGTTATGAAGACAGCTTCTTTCCTGTAACCTCACAAACCAATGTCTTTTAGCGCCAGCGTTTTCTTCTTCAGCTTCCTCAGCTCTCTTAGCTTTCATAGAATTGAAAAGAAGGCCTTTCTCTGCATTAGGCTTGGGTTTAAGAGAATGTTGTGGTTGTTTTGATCTTCTATCCAGACTACTCAAACTTTCTCCATCTTAGCAATAAGCTGTTTCACTGTCTTATAATTCATATATTCACCAAAGTGGCGTTTTTATTTTTCTCTAAGAACTTTTCCTTTGCATTCATACCTTGGCTAACTGGCAGAAGAGGCCTAGCTTTTGGCCTATCTTCACTTTGACCTGCCTTGCTCACTGAAGCTTATTCATTTTTAGCTTTTGATATAAAGTGAGAGATGTGTGACTCTCCGTTCCATGTGGACACTGCAGTAAAATTCTAAGAAATTTTTAGTCATGCTGATGACCAAAGTCACCAAGTAGTAGAGTAGTGCATCTGGTAGTAATGGCCCAGAACTAATGGCCCTGCTGTGCTCAGACAAGCTAGAAGTAGCGTGTGGGAAGTATGGCTTCTATAAATGCTGTAGTATGTCCAAAGGGGCATCTACCTACATGGTATTGAAAGTCAACTAGGTTCTCTGCACCAGGAGATTTGAGTGGTACATTTTCATGACCATGATGTCCTTTGCAGCAGCAGCCACATTAATTAATGCCTTAGAAGACATTGTCTTAACTTCATCTCCTCAATGCAGTAGAAGCCTTAAAACTTCAAAGCAACTCCCAAAGATTCTCAATCTGCTAGGTTACCACCTATGGAATTCTTCTATTGATTGCTTCCTAAAAAGTAATAAAAATAAAGAGTGACATTTTTTTAACATCTTGACTGCTTGAAAGCTTGATAGCTTCAAAATCTCATTAACTTTTTAAGAATTGTCCATTTCTCTGATGAGTAATGAAGTTGAATATTTTTTCATACATTTATTGGTCACTTGAATATCTTATTTTCAGGATGTGGCTTTCAACTATTTTGGGAACTTTTAATTAGATTGTCTTTTTCTTACTGATTTGTATGAGTTCTTTTTATAACCTGGCTATGCATTTTTGTTGGATATATGTATTGGGAATTTCTTTGATTTGTATAGGTTCCCCTGTTATAGTTTTTAGTTTCTTTCGATGAACAGAATTTCTTAATATTAATATGTTCCATTTTATCATTTTAAAATTTATAGTTAGTAATTTTGGGGTCCTATTTCAAAAATCTTTACCTTCTCCAGTGTCATAACTATACTTTCCAATGGTTTACTCTAAAACTGCGTTGATTTACTTAACACTTAGGTTGACGATCCCTATGAAATTAATTTTTGTGGTATAGCATGAGGTAAGGCCTCAGATACATATTTTTCTATTGGATATTTTCTTAATTTATTATTACTTTTACTTAAAAGACTATCTATTTCTTCACACTATTGTAACTGAGTCTTTGTCATAAATTAAATGATATGTATGGATCTGTTTCTGAACTCTGTTTTTTTCCATTGATCAATTTCTAACTTTTTGGGCCAATACCTTATTTGCTTAATTTATAATAGCTTTATTATGGGTCTAGATATCTGCTATGTAGATCCTTCAGCTTTTTTAAAAATATTTTTGATCTTCCTATAATTATTCTAGGACATTTTAAAGCTCGCTGTATTTTCATGTAAAATTTAGAATCAGTTTGTCAATTTCTTTAAAACAATTCTAAGTTTACTAAAGTTTTCATTGCCTTTATATTGAATTATTTAATAATTAATTGGCAGTAGGCAATGACATCTTTATAATATTGTCTTCTAATGCAGGAACATGTATTTTGTTCCATTAATTTATGTTCTTTTAATTTATATTAATGCTTTATAATTTCAAAATGGAGATCTTACACATCTCTTTTAGCTATATTCCCAAATATTTAATATTGTTGTACAATTTTAAAATTGCTAAAGCTACTTATTGAGTTCTAAATTTTATGTTTCACTTATACATTTTTAGCATATCCATTTAATCATTTTTACAGATTTTAATTATTGTATGGAAATTTCTGTTCTTTTATACTCTTTCTCCATCTCACCCTCTGTTTTAAAAAATGCATTAATTATAGTTATTTTATGTACTAATTTATATACCCGCTCCAATATCTGGATCATCTACTGTTCTGCTTCAATTGTCTATTTTGTCTATTTACTGTTAATCTTTTTCTTTCTCTCTCTCTCTCTCTATTTATCTCTCTGTGTCTTTTCTTTGCATAGGTTTCTCTTTGTTTTTATAGTAATTGTTGATTGAATACCTGATATTTTATATAAAGAGATGGAGGAAGTCCCAGATGAGATACCAGGATGAAAGATACCCATCTCTGGTATCTTCCACCAGTGATGGTGTCTACCTTCCTCCCTTAGGCAAGGAGTTTTAGGGCCTCATCACTTCGATACAATTATAGATTGACCTGAATTAAGGGTAGTGGAGTTTTTTATAAATTTAATTTTACTTATGTTTAGCCCCTTTTGCTAGGTAGTGGTCCTCCTGAGGTTGTTATTAAGAGCCTGGCTGTTCTCTGTGTTCTAATCCTTGGAAAACTGTGGAGGATGCGGATCTGGACTTTACATATTTAAAGACCAGATATCCATTCCCTAGGGCTATGCAGTGTAAAAATTTGGCAAACATTTGGAAAGAGAGACTGACCTTATGCCTCCTTTTCTTGTATATCTTTGTTTTCTAAATACTGTGAAATTATAGGAAGTTTCACTGTTTCTTTTGAAAGATTTTCCTATGGCTTTCCAGACTCCTGCCCATGACCAGAAGTTAATAAATGTCTCATGGGGAAAACACTTCCTGTGGCAGGTTTCCGGTTTGTCACATTAGTACCTTGAAATTACAAGAGCTTCGCTGGCTTTTCTTTTACCCTAGTAGAGTATTTTACTGTGCGAGTAACAAGTTTTACTGAAAATTTAATCTGAGTCTCACTAAAAGACAGATAAGTCTGGAACCAATTGATAAACAAGACTCATTGAAAAGCAGAAAACTCTAGCACCAATTGATAAATAAGATGACATCAATGACAAACAGCTTCTTAGCAATCAACCTATGCTAAGGACAATTTAACTAACTTTTCATATTTGTATATTTTCCTTTCTCCTCTTGATATTTTCTTTCTTTTGTAGTAGACTGTTTAAATTACTAAACTATTCCTTTTGGCCTCTGTTTGCTTAAATATGAAATAATCTCATGCTTCTTATGATATTTTTAATTATCTTCATAGTTCTTATCTCTTTCTATTGTCTAATAGCTAAATGCTTTAATGTTACTATACAGCCATTATCCTTGGCCAACATCCAGTTAACAATACTACTTCAGAGTGAAAGCAAAGTATCATATCATGGTCAACATTGTTTTTCTGGGAGTTGAGGTGGACTAAAGGAATAACTAAATAATTCTAACATGAGTAATTGTCCAGTTCTGAGCTAAATATGGTGGAAGCATAAAAGGAAGATAGTAGCAGCCATCACGCTGAGAAGAGGATGTCACTTATAATCCACAGGTAAAATTATAAGGTGGTTTTGTTTTGGAAACCCACAAATTACCAAAAGTGACTTTTCTGATAACTTAGCTGCTTCTTCAAGGACATATTGTTTTTCCCAATAGCTTTCAGTCAATCAGCTTATTCAAGTAGAAAAAGACTGTAGAATATAGCTTATAGAGTATCTGTGGATTTATCATTTATAAACTCTGACTTTGTTTTGTTTGGAAGAGATCTTTACATGATTTATCTCCTCAGATATGGGTAAACTTTGGCTGTATTCTAATTAAATTTCTTAAAATTATTCTTTGATATTTATTCAATTTTTTACTCTCACTTTATAGAATATAAACTGAGGGAACAGGGAACAAGACTGACCTGCTAATGGCTCTATGCCTGATACATGCTCAATAAATATTTGTCAAATGAATGAATGAGGATATGAATTAACAATCATATAAAGTTGGAGAAGTTACTTGAATTTTTCTGACATGAAAAATCAGGTAAAGAACTGGATTTGGCATTTTGTAATTGCTTTTCCAATTGTAAATATAAATATTTACATTTCTCTCTCTCTCTCTCTCTGTACACACACACACACACACATTATGACCTATAGCATGAAATTTCACCTTTTTGAAAATTCACAAATACAAACTTTTCAACACATACAAATATCTTCCTTGCCTTCTGTACTTTTAGAATTTAACTTGAGAAAAAAATTGATTTAAAAATAATCTTTGCAAAATATTCTGTGAAAACAATATTTAATTACAAACACATTCCTAATAGCTGCCTGATATAGTTCCTGGAATATACAAGGTATGAATGTGAGTAGGTACATTTTTGTTTGTAAAAACTAACCACCACCTCCCTGATCCACTATGAGCCATTCGTTACTCAAAGGATATAACAACCTTTTTCTCCAAACAAAAAATAATTCATGAAGTTAAATGTACCAATTGTGAATGTAACAAATACCAAAAGTTTGCTTTTATAATTATTTATATGTATTGTAATAAGGAGATATGTAGGACCTAGAATGTATTAGAGGTTCCAATACAAAATTAATAAAAGCTATCCATAGTTATGCACCCATACAATGATTGCAGTGGGAATTGCTGAACATAACCAGTTTGGGAAAGAAAATCTACTACTAGTTAGTAACTTTTAAAATATGAATGCATACAGTTAAAATATTGAAACTCCTGTGTAGTTGTGTTGAGCACAACTATCAGAAAGATTTCATGGTATTTTACGATGGATATACACAATAATCAAGAACATAAACACAGCTTCAGTGAAGAGAACTAAACATACCTTCTTCTAGGTTGGGCTGAGTGGAAATTATACTCATACTTCTAGTTTAATACTGATGAAAATTAGTAGAAAAAGTCAGAGAAACAGACTAGCATATCTGTTGTATCACTTATAGGTATGAAAATAGTGGTTCGGCTACCACATAAATTTATATTAAAAATTTAATTAAACTCTGAAGTGCATTTCCCAGTCTTTTGCAACTAAAATATTTAGACTTTATGTAGAAGATAATATTAACATATTAATAGTTCCATGTGAAAATTTATAGTTCCATGTGAAAATTTAATAGCCAATTCATTTTTCCACACAATTTTAGTTGCTAGCTAGGAAAAAAATACTTATAAAAACAGAGCTAAATATATCTCACATTTCATCTTTCATATAATTTCTGCTTAATTAAGAAAACTCTAGTGATGTATTCATCTCAGTTATTAAATGAATATCTTCACAATCAACATCTACAGTAACAGACTCCACATGAATCATGATAGTTTAACCCTCATGCAATCTTCATCCTTTTTCTTAATAAGAGGCCAAAAATGTCTTTCTCCTTGTAGAAATATTTATGGCCTATGTTGGCCACAAAATATCCCCTCATTTTTCTCTTTGGCTCATGCTAGTGACAAAATTTGATATTGTACAATGAAAATTATTTTATTCATAGAATGTATAAAGATAAAATTTGAGGAAAGACTAGCTGTATCAAGAAAACTGTGTAGTAAATAGTAGATGATATAGTCTGAGGTACTAGAAGTATCCACTGACTTTTTTTTCCCTCCTTATGGGAATTCCTGAAACCTGTAGTGATAGCCTAATAGAATCCTGCTTCCATATGAAGATGCTCGGCAAAGCCAGCGGTTTCAGTCCTGTTGAGGTAGTCCAAGGACCATTCTCAGATCATGAGAATGTCTGTATTAATCTTACATTAATCGGCCATTTAATAATTTTTATTAACTACCCAATATGAACTCTTTTTCATGCTAGGCATCTTTTGGGAATAGTGCGGAATATGGTACCATTCCTATTCTAAACTATGTACATCAATGAACAATAACTTTAGTAGATGGTAGAGTTGCAAGCTGAATCTCTCTGGATCTCGGACACTATTCAGAGCTCTCAAAAAATGGTCTTCATATAAGAAATTGATAAACAAATGAATCCCTTGCTTGGCATTAGATTTCTGACTTGAATAGCTAGACGAATGATGGTGCCAATTACTGAGATGAGAAAATAAGATGACAAATCTTGAGGAAAAATATCATGAGTAAATTTTTGGTCATGTAGTGCTTGCAGTACATTTGCAACTTCTGTGCGGTATCGAGAAGAGAACAGTGTGTTTGAAACACTGGGGAGACATTTGTGTTAAAGATCACAGTTTGGCTGCATATAGATCATAATTGAAGTCATATGAGCATAGCTGAAATTTTCCAAGTAATTATAGAGGGAAAAGAAAAGAAAGCCTTTGGTAAGCATTGAGGAATTCCATAATTTAAAGATGTGGTAAGAAAGATGATGTAAGTGGACAGAAGAAGCCACCATAGAGATGGAAAGAAAACTAGGAGTGTATGGTGAAATAGAAATTAAGAGTAGAGAGTGTTCCATGCAGAAAAGAAATCAAAAGTGGATAATATTGCTGGTAGTTCAAATAAAATAAATAATAACCTATACCCATTGGGTATAAAATGGCAACTTGAGCTAGGGTTTCAATGGAGTGATAGTAGAAGCAGAACTTTAGGGACTGAGAAGTAAGTGGATGATGAGAAAACTGAAACAATAAATTTGAGAAACTAGAATTTTTTTTAAAGAGAGAGTTTTGGGTAATGGCTAAGTTTTAACTTGGGATCTTGAGCAGTAAACGAAAATGAACAACATTTATATGGAAAGAATAGTTTTTTGTATACTTGACAGACGTGGGTTATCAACAGTGTATGTTTCCTAAAAGAAGGCAGAAGAGGATGGAATAAAAGAAGAAATGAAGAAATTGCCTTTAAGAAATATTTATTCTACGGTAACTAGAGAAAGAAAAATTTGATTCGTGTAGAGTAATAGTTCTCAACTTTGCCTACCATATTAAGTGCTATTTTCCCTTTTAAATAATTGTAAAATCCAGATTTAAAAAATGATGAAACTACAGAAGTTTGACTGGAGTGTAGGTGAAGGGGTAGACCAATGATACAGTAGGAGGCAGAAAAAAAATTTGATGATCAAGTGAGTATATGTTGATAATATTAAAGAAACAGGAAAGGTTCATTTTGGCAAACGATCTACTCTGGCGTAGAAGACTGCAAGTCTTCTGCAATATGCTAAGGTTTAAACTCCTTGACATGGAATGCAAGGGAATTTACAAAATGTTCCCTCCTGTGTTTTCTTCTTATTCTCCTTCATTCCTATACTCTTTCTATGCTTCAGTTATACAGACTTCTTTGCATTCCCTTGCATATACCATGCTATCTCATGATTTATTACTGTCTTTTTAAATCATCTCTGATCCCTCCTGCTTATTCAATTAGAGTTAAGAGTGCTCACTTTTAAGCACCTAATCATTTTTATATTACTTTAACATTATTTATTATAATGTCGTATAAGATTTATTTCTAATGACTTTTTCTTCCACTCATGCTAGTAGGTATGGTCTCCTAATTTACCTATTTGGGGCATCTATCCCCAGTTCTTCCCACAAAATAGCCCCTTAGTAAAGTTGTTTTTTAATCAAGTGAACAAATAGATGAACGATGAACAGATGGATGTAGGAAGCACTGTCTTAAAGAATATACGGCAGGATAGATTTCATCTTAAATCAATATCCATAATTGACAAGTAGAGAAATGAAGCAGGGTATATGAAAAGAAATCTTTCAGGTCATATAGTTAACTAAGAGTAAAGGTAGCATGCAAGCTGAATTCCCCTGCCTTTTAGTTCTTAAACTAGTACATCATAAAACTTATGTCCCCTCTCCCAGTGCAGTTGGAAATTTATTGAAAGACCTCTAATGCTATCAGGTTCTTGGATATTCCCAGAAAAATAGCATATCCCCAAGGACACTTTGGAACACTGGGACCAGCCCTACTCAAGCAATGAACTTTAAGGGCATTGGTAAATATAAAGAAATTTTTCTATTACCTATTTTATACTTACAGCCTGAGTTTCAAAAAAGCACAGTTCTATTCATTATACTACTACACTTTACTGAGAGTTTCACTACGTGCTAAGCATTAGAATGATCTCTCTAAATACATTAGTGTACTCATTAATATACTCTGCAGTAAGCTACCCATGAAAAGCAGTAAGGAGTTTATTTTGTTGCTATTATTTGACTTCTGTAATAGAACAAATCTTCAAATTACTGTCAATATTACTAATTTGGAGACATCATTATTCACTCATTTAATTTTGCCAACACAACTAAATTAATCTAGATATTAACAAACCAAAAAAACTGGCTATTGACAGTTATTGATCTATCCACATAGATTTTGAACAAATGTTTATGGATTATTGAATCAGTAAGAAATCTTTGGTGTAAATTGAAATCCGGTTCATTTAAGCAAAAATACTTTTACTGTTAGCTTCATAAGTTCTCACAGATAAAAGATAAACTAAAGAAAGAATGTTTCTAAAAAGTTTGCAATCATGATGACTCCAGGAGGGGAAAAAATGGCTCTTGAGTGAGTTTTTATTAGGATAAATCATCTCTAGCCATTTTCCATCCTGGATTCACTTTGCTTAATATTCATATTCCCTGAGGAAACATCTTCGTCTAGTTTGGTTGATACCCTTTATAACCACGATTGAAGTAAGGTACTTATAATTCCCCAGAGGAAAATTTGAGGTACTGTTATCACACCAAAGGATATGAATTTGGGCCAGGCAACAAGAACAGTGATGATAATGATATTGATGATAGTGTCTCTCTCTCTCTCTCCCTCTCTCTCTCTCTCTCTCTCTCTCTCTCTCTCTCTCTCTCTCTCCCCCCTTTTTAAGCTGGCCAAGATGATATGTGCCTATTTATTTATTTTTAGTTGCCAAATTGTACATATTTATCATGTATAGCATGTTGTTTAGCAATATGTAAACTTTATGAAATAGCTAAATCAAGCTAATTAACATATGCATTACTTCGCATATTTAGCTTTTTTTGTGGTGAGAACATTTAAAAATTTACTCTCTTTGCCATTTTCAAGAAAATAATACATTGTTATTAACTATAGTCACCATTCGGTACATTAGATCTCTTGTATTATTCTATGTAATGGAAAATTTGTATCCTTTGACCAATATCTGTCCAACTCTTCCCTCCCTCCGGCCTCTGGTAGCCACCATTGTATTCTCTACTTCTATGAATTCAACTTTTTTAGATTCCACATAAAAGTGAGATAATACAATATTTGTCTTTCTGTTTTTATTTCACTTCACAGAATGTCCTCTATGTTCATCCATGCTGTTGCAAATGACAAGATTGCCTTCTTTTTAGAGGTTGTATACTATTTCATTGCGTATATATACAACGTTTTCTTTATCCATTCATCCATTGATACACATTTAGGTTGATTCTATATCTTGTCTATTATAAATAATGCTGCAATGACCATGCAAGTGCAGATATCTCTGACATATTGATTTCACTTTATTTGGTAATATACCCAGAAATGGAATTTCTGGATGGTATAGTAGTTCTAGTATTAATTTCTTGAGAAACATGCATATTGTTTTTTTAAAGTGACTGTACTAATTTATATTCCCACTGACAGTACAAGTGTTCCCTTTTCTCCGCATCATCCCAATGCTTATCTTTTGTCTTTTTGATAAAAGCCATTCTAACAGGTCTGGGTGACAGTTCATTGTGGTTTTAATTTGCATTTCTCTGATGATAGTGATTTTGAGCACTTTTTGTATACGTATTGGCCATTTGTATGTCTTCTTTTGAGGTATGTCTATTCAGGTTCTTTACCGGTTTTTAATCAGATTGTTTTCTTACTAATGAGTTGTTTGAGTTCCTTACATATTTTGGATATTAGACTCTTATCAGATGTATGGTTTGCAAATATTTCTCCCATTCCATCGGTTTGTCTCATCTCTTAACTCTGTTGATTGTTTCCTTGGCTGCGTAGAAGAAGCTTTTGAGTTTGATGTAATTTCATCAGTCTATTTTTTCTTCTGTTCCTGTGTGTTAGTGTTTATCCAGAAAATCACAGCCCAGACGGATGTTGTGGAGCTTTCCCTGTGTTTTCTTCTAATAGTTTTAAAGTTTCAGGTGTTACATTTAAACATTTAAGGTTTTAATTTATTTTAAGTTGATTTCTGTGTATGGTGTGAAATGAGGGTCCAATTTTATTCCTCTGCATGTTAATATAAATCAAAGGTCTCAACATCTTTCATTTTAGAGACTGTCCTTTCCCCATTGTGCATTCTTGGCAACTTTGTCAAAAATCATTTGTTTGTAAATGCATGGATTTATTTCTGGGATCTCTATTCCATTTCATTAGTATATGTGTCTATTTCTATGCCAGTACCATACTATTTTGGTTACTATAACTTTGTCATGTATTTTGAAGTCAGATAGTGTGATGCTTCTGGCTTAGTTCTGTTCACTCAAGATGCTGTGGCTATTTTATGGGATATTCGCAGTTTTTGATAAATGTTCAGTGTAACAGGTAACCTCCTCCTTTTCATAATAGAATGTGATTTATTTATTTTTTTTTAAAGGAAAAGAATGGCTTTACTATTAAGTTCATTTATTCTATTCTAACATTTTCGATAGTTAACAAATAACTTCTAGTAATTACTTAACTTCTAACTACAGAGATTTGTTACACACTGTATTCACAAAAATTTATTATACTATGTGTCAAAAAGCCAATGTCTAAAAAAGGATGACATCAAAGTCAATTTCAAATTCCCCAAACATAATGCAATATAATCCATAATGCATAATCAGACAAATTGCAAATGGAAGAGTATGGTGTAAAGTAACTTTATGGGCAAGTGGTAGGAAATATTTATTGTTGTGTATAAAAATTTCCAGCAACCAAGTTTCTAGTAAACCCACTTTTTCAATAAAAAACCCTATTATTTGTTATTATGTAGAAAAATGAAAGTAGGTTTAATTGAGGGGGCCCTGAAATTAGGATAAATGGGTTTGAAGCACATGTCTACCAATTTCCGTAATTTTAACCTTGGACAGGTTACTCAGTCTCTCCATGTCTTTATTTATTAAATTATATAATTTTTATAAAGATTTTTGAGGTCTCAAAAAGCATGTGTACAGTACTTTTAGAGGGAACGTAGTATATAAGTGCTCAATAAGTGATAGTTGTTAGCTACATTTTAAGCATCTGACTTAAGTTTACAAATAAGTACTACTTCTGATCCTAGAGCACTGTCAACATAATATGCATACTCTATTGCAGAGATTGATCACTAATAAGATAGGACACATTTTCAGTGTTCACAACCCAGTGCCTAAAAACATTTTATGAATCTGTATCTATATCTGTATCTATATCTCTACCTGTATCTACATCTATCTATAATGATTGTATCATTAATATATATGTAATTTCATTATTAAGTCTAACATCCATGTTGTTTTGATATTTCTATAGGCATCTCTTTTTCCATTTTAAAGGTAGACTTTGGACTAATAAGTAGAAAATAAGATTAGAAATGTCATAACATTAAACACCATTTAAAGATCTTTGCTTATTGCTCTCACTGTCTATATTCTGAAGCTTTAAAACAAATTTTCAAAGAAAACTCTTCTTTTTTATAACTGGAAAATATAAATCTATATATTTATAAGGCTTTCTGCCTCCATACAAGCTTCCTTGTTTGCCCCATTGTAACTACTCTCTGAAAAGACCATTTCTCTCTTTTTCCACATTAGGTATTTTTTACTTATCTTTTTCTTTCATTTTTAATTATGTAATAATTATACATATTTATGGAATATAGTGTGATATTTCGATATGTGTATACAATGTGTAATGTTCAAACCAAGGTAATTGCATTTCTATCACCTCAAACACTTATCATTTCTTTGTGTTGTGAACATTCAAAATCCTCTCTTCTGGCTTTTTGAGAATATGCAAAAAATTATAATTAACTGTATTCATCCTACAGTGCTATAGATCACCAGAACTTACTGCTCCTATCTACCTGTAATTTCATATCCATTAACCAACTTAGCCCCATCTTCTCCTTCCCCTCACCCTTCCTAGCTTCTACCCAAAATTCTACTTTCTTCTTCCTTGAACTCAAATTGATTTTTATCTCCCACATGTAAGTGAGAACATGTAGTATTTATCTTTCTGTGCATGACTTATTTCACTTAATATAATATTTTCAGGCTCATCCATGTTGCTGTGAATGACAGGATTTCATTATCTTTTTATGGATGAATAGCATTCCATTGTGTGTGTGTATACACACACATACATACATATATCACAGTTTCTTTATCCATTCGTCTATTGGTGAACAGGTTGATTCCATATCTTAGCCATTGTGAATAGTGCTGCAACAAACATGGGAATTCAGGCATACCTTATATATACTAATGTTCTTTCCTTTCGTTAAATACCCAGTAGTGAGATTGCTGGTTTTTATGGTAGAACTATTTTTAGTTTTTTGAGAAATCCCCATACCGTTTTCTGTAATGGCTGTACTAATTTACATTCTCATCAACAGTGTATGTAAGAGTTCCCTTTTCTTCACATCCTTGCCAGAATTTGTTATTTTTTGTCTTTTCTAAAATTTTGGGAGAAAGCATAAAAGACCCCAAATAGCCAAAGAAATAGCAAGCAAAAAGAACAAAGCTGAAGGTGTTACACTACCTGATTTCAAAATATGCTATGAAGCAATAGTAACCACAACAGTGTGGAATCCGTTAAAGACAGACCCATAGACCAATGAAATAGAATAGAGAATCTAGAAACAAATCCATGTATTTACAGACAATTGATTTTCAGCAAAGGCACCAAAAACATACATTGGGGATAGGACACCCTCTTCAATAAATGATGTGGAGAAGACCAGATATGTACATGCAGAAAAATGAAAGTGGACTCCTATCTATACCATATATGGAAATAAACTCAAAATGAATTAAAGACTTAACTATAAGACCCAAAACTATAAAATTACTTGAAGAAAACATAGGGGAAATATTTCAGAACACTGGTTTAGGCAACAAAAACAAAAAATAGACAAATGGGACTATATTAAACTAAGAAATTTCTGCACAGCAAAGGAAGCAATCAACACAGTGAAGAGACAACCTGTTGAATGGGAGAAAATATTTGCAACTTATTTATCAAATAAGGGACTAATATCCAGAATATACAAGGAACTCAACTCAACAGCAGAAAGACAAATAATCCCATTAAAAGGAGGGGGCAAAGAATCCAAATACGCATTTCTCAAAAGACATACAAATGGCCAGCAGGTATATGAAAAATTGCTCAACATCATTAACCATCAGGGAAATGAAAATCAAAACCACAATGATTTTCATCTCAGTTACTTATCTTTCTATAGAACCTATCATTATACTATAGGTTCTATAGACCTATTATTTTATAACAATATTTACAGATCTTTGTTTTCTGCATGACGAAACTCAGGGGTTGATACGTCATATTCACTTTCTTATCACAGCTTCTCCCACAGAATGTGGCACATGGTAGAAACTCAACCTAGGTTTGTTAAATTAATAAGTAAATAAAAACTTTGACAAAATAAGCAGCAGTCCCTGCCCTTTTTGCAAACAGGGGCTGTGGGAGCAGTGCTTACTTTTCATTCATCCATTTTTTCTTCAGTCCTTATATCATAATATAGCCCTACTTTTGAAAGAAAACTGTACCTTTCAAAGCGATATATCTCATTCTTCATTAAAAGAATTGGCTCAGGTTCTGTGAAGATTTCATTGCCCTATATAAATGTTTTAGTGACTTAGAAACAAAAATATCCAGGCCTATGAAAAGTGTAATGAGTCCCAATATAGCCATTTGTAATGGGGATTTAACTGCTTTGTTTGTGAGCTTCAGCTAAGGAAACAGATTACCTTCATCATGTGCTAATACCCCAGAGTCTATGTAAACTCTGCTCCACTATGAAAAGGCATCATGGGGATGCCAGCAAGTACTCTAAAGATGAATTCTGTAAACCTGTCAGCTGGTGGAAAAAAAAAAATTATTGCTGGTGCCAAAGTTCCAGCTCAACATTCTTCTTACATGCACAGGACTTAAAACTAATTGATAAATCATTATGGGTGCATTTCAAAATTGAAATCCTATTTTCATAATAATTCAAATACTTACATAAAATATTGCCAACTGAATGTCTAACAATCTAGGGACTAGCAGAGATATAATTAAAAAGACATAACTCCTAGAATTACCATTATAGAATCACGAATGTCAAAATATTATTTAATTAATATTACTTTACCACCAAAACTTTGTGTATCTTTGTGTTTACCATAAATTTTCACTTTGCTTAATTTCAAATTTCTTTGTCACCATTATAATGTGTTATCTTTCCACTCCAAGCTTTAATAATTGTGAGAGCTCTATTCGAATGCTTGGTAAATATACTTCTCCCCTCTCATCCACCACAACATACAGTACTAATATAATATGAAGACAGTAGTCAGTGTATTAAAAATTAAAGCAAATTCATATGATTTTCATATGTAAAAGTACTAGCCAAGTATCAGCCGTGTAATAAAACATTAAAGAAAAATTTTCATGTTTATTCAACAAATATTTCCTAAAAGATTTTCCTTGGAGCAAAGCAGTTTAATTTTTCTTTTCATATAATTCTCAGTGGTTATAAACTTAATTAGCTTTGTATGCCTCACATTTACTTGCATTTATGATACATTTAATCTTTTCTTAGCAGAAATTTTTGAAATCAAAATATGAAATAGAAAGGTGTAAGTTTGATTAGTGGAACAAGAACAATAACAAGTAATCATAGCTATGAGATGTTAATTGGTACCTGGGTGTTCTGTTCATAGTAACAATGAGACATAATATCTCTGTGTCCTTTACTGTTCAACAGCACTTTGCCAGATCATTTAATATAATGCCAATTATATTGCACTTGAAATTCACAGGTATTTTAACATCATAAAGGGGCACAGGCTGATTAAAAAAGCCGGAAATGAACAGAAACTTTCAAAAGAAGACAGAAGGACGGCCAGCAAACATATAAAAAAATGCTCAAAATCTCTAATCATTAGAGAAATGCAAATCAAAACCACAATGAGATATCATCTAACCCCGATGAGATTGGCCTCTATCAAAAAATCCCAAAACAACAAATGCTGGCGAGGATGTGGAGAGTTAGGAACACTCTTACACTGCTGGTGGGACTGCAAATTAGTGCAATCTCTGTGGAAAAGAATCTGGAGATACCTCAGAGAG
>RJWJ010018587.1:0-31404 GCA_004363605.1 Indri indri
ATTAAGGATTCATGCTCTCAGTGTGACTTATCACTGTTGATGTTAAACTAGATTGTGTGGCTGAGGTAGTATTTGTGAGCTTTCTTCACTATTGAGCTACTTTTCTCCTCTTTCCATACTGTACTATTTAGAAGCAAGTCACTGAGCACAGCCTATACTTAAGGAGTAGAGGGTTGTGCCCTATCCCTCCTCTTTAAGGGAAGAACATCTAATTAAATTATTTGGAATACTTCTATATGAGAGGTTTGTATCTTTTTCCTCATTTTTTATATCAGTATGTATTCAATCATATTTATTTTATACTTTGGGTTATAATCCAATAATATGTTATTCAGGTTATTGTTCAAGTTATCTCAGCTTTTATCCTTGGGAGCTTTTGCAGTTGGCTTCCGTGTCTATTCTTTAACTTTTGCTTCTTAATCAATTTGATTCACCAAGTTTAGGGTCCACCAGAAACATGCCCTATTACCTCATGGGTGGCATGGGTTAGAGCAAATCAGGACTTCTCAGGACATTCTTGATACCAACAGCTGGTGCTTTGGCACAAGTGGTGACATTTCAACTTTTGTCAAAATAATACACTAAATAAATCAATTTCAAGAACCATGTTGCATCCCAGGGAAAATATTGTTTCTAGTTTTATTTTTTCTCAAATTATCTTAATACAGCTTATCAAAGATGAGTTCTCTTGTGTGTGCCACATTTTAATTATTCCTGTGAGTCTATAAAATCAAATGAATCTATACATCTAGAAAATTAAAACATGTATACAAGCAAATACCCAATTCCTACAATAATCACCCCCAGGATAATTCTAGCCCTTGAACCTATTAAATAGGGCTGTATAGACTCACATTATTATATTAAGACAAACATCTGCCTAGTGTCTTAATGGTTCCAGGGGATGGAGATTAGGTCGGGAACACATGGACAAATTGATAAAATTTTGAGTTCCAAGACAGGTGCATAAAGCTTATGTATGACTGCTGAATCTTCTCTCAATGAAACTCAAATGGACAAAATTTATCTTCCAGAATTTAAACAGGACATTTTTTTTTATATCAGAAGGAAAAATCACCATTTGACACATTGCAGTTTTCTTACAAAATCTATAAATGTTTTATGATGTCATGTCCCAGTCACAATAATTTATTTCAAGTTCCCTTTTCCCTTAAATGTCCATACCATACATAGTTAAATATCTTATTCTCTTTCCTTTGAAAGTTTTTGTCCTTGTTCGCCAGTACAAAATTAATTGTTGGGGCACTGTCTGGTGACATAGTCTTCACTGTCTTTTGTGAACAGGAAACCCTTCACATGGAAGCAAATAAATCTCATACCCTTGAAAGAAAATTTCTTCTCCAATATTTTCCCCTGCTAAATTACTGGCAGATGTTCTTATTTTATGAGTCAAGGTGGAAATGTGGATCAAGGAAGACAATCTTTCCTTGCAAACATATGCATATGTTAGGTAAAAATGATGTATTATTAAGGGCTCACCTGCTGCGACTATCTCTGTAGCATGGCCTGGTTCTGATAAACCTCAGCTGTTGAAGATCTTTTTTGGCTTATGTTTTTGAAATATATTGTTTTATTTTTCGATAATTTAATAAATAGTCATCACGTAAAATTTTGAAAATATAGTAAAGCAATGGGAAAAAAGCCAACTCTAATCTGGCCATTCAGAATCAAATACTGCTAATATTTCTCCTAAAACTAATTTATGGTTTACATGGTTTACAATAAACAAATTTTATATAAATTTATATCTTATGTTTATTTTCACTTACATACAAAAGAATTTTCCACATTATAATATTGTCCCAATCTGCTTTTAATGCCTATAAAGTATTTCAGTGATTAAGTACACGATCATTTACTTAATCTTTTTTACTACTTAATGATAATTGAGATAAGAGACTTTAAATGTGTAAGTCAACTCTAGAAAAAAGTTTAGAGATATTCTAAATATGACCTGGATAGATACTTAAATTGTTTTATTTATATGAAAAATTTATATGTTCATATATTTTCCTTTAAAATTATATAATCATTTTATAAAACCTATAAAATTTCTTTTAAATATGACCACTTAAATTGTATATTTCATATGATTTTAATAGGGTTGCCTAAAAAAAAAAATTCTTTTTAAAAAGAGGTTAACATACTTTAAATAAATCAGTCCATAAAAAAAGCATGCATTATGTACTTAAAAATCTTTTACTCCTTTTGGAAATTGGATAGTGACTTCAGTATCTTTAATAGATTAAAGTATTAGGTAGTTTTGCATGAGTTCACTAGTTTGATTTTCCTTAAAAATTTATGGAAAACTAATTCTTACGTATTGTTAAAATTATTTTGGCATTTGTTATCTCATTTTCCTGGTGCTAAAGTCCATGCCCTTACCATCATTATCAGTTAAGTTTGCATAATGGCAAGGACTACCTTTGTCATGCTTGTCAGTTCATTTTTAGACCTAGGAGGGTGCTGTCACATAGTAGATGATAAATGCACATTAAAATAATGACTGCTTTCCTCTGCCAATATTTGCAAGGAGTATAAAATACTTCTTAAAGAATTTGGAGAATGGAAATGGAGATATCATATCTACTACACAGGCTTGTGTAGCAGAAGCACAGAAAAATTTTAGAAAGACACTATTTTTATTTTAATTATTTGAAAATGAATAGTAAATATGCATTGCAATAGTTACTTTAATTGTTGCCATCTTAAGGCCAGAGATAATGAAATTGCTAGTTGCTCTTTTGTCTTTGGTTTGAGTATACAAAGCATATATTTATCCAAAAGGAATGCTTTCTAATGTAATCCATAGATCAGTCACCTTTTTTTGCACCCAGGTTATGAGGCTATATTGGGTATTCAGGGCTTCCTTTGTGCTTCAGTCATAAAATATAGACTTTAGGGTGTTGAAACAGTTTTAAATTTTTGTATATGTAGAATGTGTTCATCCAGATGCGATTCACTATATGTAATAGGTAAAGAATATAAAAATAAGGAATTTTATTGAGTTGAATAAAAAAAAATCTAGTACATTAATACATGATACAGAATATGGTAATTAAGAACTTGGGACTTGGAGATAAATAAAACTGAATGCTTATCCCAGCTATACCACTTGTTAACTGTGTGACCTTAGACAAGTTTTTTAACCACTCTGAAATTTAGTGTCCTCAGCTATGAAACAGGGAAAGCTATAGTGCTTATTTCATTGTTATGATGATTAAATGAGGTAATGGGGACCAATAGCACAGTATTGGGCACAGAAAAAAAAGTAAAATGTTTGCCATTTATCTTCCATTGAAGAGTCGATCTACTTCAGAAGTATAGAAGCAACATATTAAAATAGGAGGAAGTAGAAGTTTTGAATTCTTAAGTGTGTAGAACAATGTTTATTTTCTACCCAATTTAAAAAATAAGAAGGAATCTAGAAACCCTGATCTGCCTATTCATAACTTTCTTTGCACCCCTAGATTTCGCATGTGCACAAGATGGGGAGAGTGAGGCTGAATTAATACCTGACGACTTTGATGAAAAACCGGAAAGAGAAAAGAAGCATACCAACTTCACTTTGTGCAACGTGTGTAACATTCAGCTGAATTCGGCTGCTCAAGCACAAATCCACTACAATGGCAAATCACATCAAAAGAGATTAAAACAACTGAGCAATGGGATGCTGAAAAGTGACAACGGTAAGCTTTTCTATAAATATATTCTTGATTTTACATCATCAACTTAAGTTATTTGTGTACCTGCAGATGTGAAAGCTAAAAGAATGGAATAATCTCTATTTTTAAAAAGCAGGAAAAAACATTAGATAAAAGCTTTATCAATATAGTACGTTAAAATAAATCATTTCTCTTTGAGGGAGAAGGAGAAATTTTGTTTGTTGTATATACTCAACTGTATTAGGATTGTGACCACCAGGAAATTCGCTATAATTTGAAAAGGTTGATTTCAGAGTTTATTGATGTTTGCCTTTAATATGTTTAGGTATGGAAACAGGCATCCTTTCACAGTGTATGTAAAAAACAGTGGCTTTTTTAAATTTTTTGTTTTTTGCAGGTGTGGGGGATTCAATTGGTTAGTAACATTGCAGTTGATTTGAAATAATACATATGCTTTCAAATAGATGTTTAGATGTTTTAATCGATAAACTATGTTGTGTTAGTACAGACAGTGTTTAAATTTGCTAGTGAAAATTATTGGCTTGTTTAATAACTTTAGACCACTTTTTTAAAGTCTGTGTTGAATTCGAGTGAACAGATTTTAAAAATAGCACAAAAATACCTTTGGAAACAAATGGAAGGTTACTAGAAAATACAGACACATGGGGAGAGGTAGGTGAACTTGTGCAGAGGGTGCTTTGGAGAGCTAATCCGTAAAAAGCTAGAGTTACAATTTTGTATTCTGGTTGGATGTTTTATATTTGACAAATACATATTTTATCTAAATTCTGCGGACATTTTAACATGAGGCTGAATTTTATTCTCTTCTAATATTTGACAGTATAAAGATTTTTAATATAATTTTATAATTTGCTTCAATATGACCAAATAATGAGAAGAAAAAAACAGTACATTTTAAAAATGCAAATTGCTTCAACCTTGCTTTATGTAGTTTTTGTTTGTTTTTAGCATGAATGAGCTATAATATTCTAATGAAAAGGATTTCACATTTCTGTTTCAAATGTATGGCATTTAGTTAATCATGGAAGGTATTTGTTGAAAAGATGTAAAAAACAAAAACTGTCATCAGAAAGTAGCTATTAAATTCTGTAGGTATAAAATGAAGCTAGCAAGGCAAATGTACTTATTAAGCCATGATTAAAAATGTATGTTTCACAGTCTCTACTTTGAGCTATTACTTACCTATCTATTACTTATCTATTACTCATCATTAACTTCCAGGTGAAATCACCTGAAGTACAGCATGATTCAAATCCAAGTTGTTGTTTTCCTTTAAGTTTGTGTTGGTGATGGTCAGGGTGTAAGCTTTGGTGTTTTATGTCACCTATCTTAATAATCACAAACCTCTTTTGGAGAAGTAAAAACCAATGTTGTAGAACAAAATATATGCCTGGTTTAGAAATCCAAATCAGAGCTAGTCCCAGACAAAATTTAGAATGACCAAAGATTTTTAAACCACAGCACTAGGAATGAGTTTCTTCAAATTGAATATTTCAAAATGATCATATCAATGCACTCATTATGGGCCAGTATTGTACTGAAAGCTTTACGTACATTTTGTTATTCAATTTTTCCTCACAACTAACCAGAGTGATATTGTCATTATATTCATTTTATCTATGTGAAAATTGAGGGTAACATCAATTGAATAATATGCCCAAGGTCACACAACTATTAAATGGTCAAATTTACAATCAAGCTCTGGTCTTACTCTCTTAGATATCTGCACTTCCAAAGTCTACTGTCTCCCCAAATGAGTATGCTGTAGAAACCGTGCCTTTTTTCATTCAAACAGAAAAATCTTTTTAGGAGAACATAAAAAATTAAAATTCTAATATGTTTCCCCAAATGCTTTGATTAATATAGTACTCAACAAAATATTTATTGCTAGATTTTCTATTCAGATTATTTTTTCCTAGGCTTTTTAAGTTTACATGTTTTGTAAAAACACGATGATAGATCATGAAAGCAACCGTTACTAATGGGAGCACTGCGGTTAGGTCATATCAGTTTGGCCTGAAATTACACTTCAGAGGAAGGAGGACGTGGGGATGAGAAAAGCCAAGAATGGCAGGGTCAGGGCCAAGTCTTGGGGACTAACTGGGAATTAGGGGAGATTCTGGAGCCAACAGTGTCAATCACATTATCTGAGAAGGTATGATGAAATTGGCCTTCATCTGGGCTGCATCTGTTTTCAAAGACATTCAATCTGGTGTATAGAGTGTACTTGCTGGAATCAATAGAGAGCTATGATACTTGAAGTAGGACAGAAAACTCTACAGTAATTGTCAGTAGTGGATTTTAAGTTTCTAGGGACTCTGGTTTGTGGGATTGGGTTAGGGTTAAGGAAGGAGTTGCCAAGAATTCAGTGTGGTTCAAATTTCAATGACATGCCAGGATTTCTTCCTAAGAAAAGAACTATAATGTTTGCTGCAAATGAAGACACAAATCATGATGTAAAGATTTAATCCACCTCTTAAGGGTTAGGAGAAGGGTTATGTTCCCATGCAGACTGCAGAGTTAGTAAAGCAAACCTAATACATTTCAAATCCTAACATCTAGTAGGATAGGGGTTTCTTAAATTCTGCCAGCTGCCATCTGTGGGTATTTATAAGTGGGAATACACATAAAATATTTCCCTAGATTGTTCTGCTGATTGTCTTACCTGACTCCCAGTCAGCCCACCCATCACTTTGCAACTGATCAGTTCCCATGTCTCTTATGTAGAGAACTGTCACTTTTTCATGGCCACTGTGGCCATCAGACAAGATGTTGACACAGAGCAGGCTCCCCTGCTTTAAAAAAAATAGACTACTTTTTAGAGCAGTTTTGAGTTCACAGAAAAATTAGGTGGAAAGTAGAGTTCCCATATACCCTCTATTCCTTCCACACACAGCTCCCATCCTGCACCACAGGGTGCTTCTGGTACAATTACGAACCTACACTGACATATCATTGTCCCCCACAGTCCACAGTTTACAGTAGGGTTCACTCTTGGTGATGTACTTTCTATAGGTTTTGACAAATGTATTATGACGTGTATCCAACCATCGCAGTATCATACAGAATAGTTTCACTGCCCTAAAAATCCACTGTGTTCCGCTTATTTGTCCCTCCCTCCCCCCAACCCCTGGCAACCACTGATCTTTTATTGTCCCCATGGATTTGCCTTTTCCACAATACCATATATAATATTAAAATAGTTTAAATCATACAGTATATAGCCATTTCAGATTGTTTTCTTTCACTTAGTAATATAAGTTTTCTCCATGTCTTTTCGTGGGTTGATACCTCATTTCTTTTTAGCACCAAACTACCTGCTTTTATTTATTTTAAAAAAAAATCTATCCTGACCCTTTATTTCCCATAACACTGTCACATGGTTATATCAGACTTTTCTGAAGGTTTGCCAGGGGAAAGAGGGATTATAATTAAAAGGTTATACAACAGAGGGGAAGACAATTTATCCACTTGGGGTGACTTTTGTCCATGGAAGAAGACCTGGTTGCGTTCTTCAGAAAGAATTCCCATTTGGGAAGATCCTAGTTGATAACCTAGCCCCTCTCCCCTCCTGTCTTCCTCAACTCCCTTTAGGAAGTGCTCTTTTTTATTACTTCTCTAGTGTGTACAAGGGAACCATAATTTTTAACTGTAGGTGGGTCTAATTATAGGCCATCAATCTCACAAATAAATTAGTGCTTTACATTAATATACAGAAACACATTATTTCTTTTAGATATCCTCCATATCCCCAATATAAAAATGTGCCTTTTCAGGCTTCTTGGCCATAAGAAAGGAGCCCAATTATGACCTTTATATACCTACTAATGGTCATTCCATTACCTACATAGAGACTAAGCTAAAAATAATGATTCACACCAAGAATGGATCCTGTGAATTCTTAGTAAGAGAATCATCATTTTTAGGTTATTTAGAGAAAGATATGGGAGTTGTTTTATTCTCTTTGAGCATGGACACCTGTAAAAATGATTGCTGTGAACTCTTTTTGAGAAAATTTTCACCTCAATTTAGATTTCAAATGGAAAATACTTAAATATAATATGTTAAAAAAGGAATATGACCAAAGAGATTTTTATCTAAATTTACTCAACCCTGTACAGGTTGCAAATAAAATTAATAATAGACATGGAACTAATTTTTAGTATTCATTTTGGAATGTCTAAATGGGAAAAAAATCATTATTTTGATATCACAATGTTGTGTAATTATATGTCTTGAGGTGTATCCTAATATATACTACAAAAAACAAGCATGGATAAGAGAGAACATAATGGTATCTCAAATAAAGTTTTCATATTTCTGAAGAAAATATGGCATTTCACATGTCATCTCACTGGAGAAAATGATCTTCTGAAGATCACAGTAAAAAACTGCCTGATATATACAAATTAATTAGGAGGCTATTGTTCCCAAAGATAAGACTACTTTCAATTTCTGGTAGTGGTGTACTTTTTTGCAGAAATAAAGTTATATAGAGCACATATGCACCACCCAAATGCATGTCGTTCTGAGACTCCCAGGTCCTTCCTGCTGAGTTGGAAATGTTGCCTGCTAAATTTCTCCCCAAGCATTGCCCTCAGCTGATGGGAGTTATCTCTCCTGAGTTTGTTCCTGCCCTTGGAGACACCTGCATCCAATGACTGGTCAATGCTGGAGCACAAAGTCCCAGTCCCTTGCCTCAAAAGTGAGTAGGCATCTCTGGAAGGCCATTCCAGCTTCAGAATCACTTTTGCCTTTGTTGCAATTTTATCACAGTCTAACCTTACTCCCTACCCATCCCTGCTTTCCTTATGCCTCACAGGTATAGATCTCTAGTCTACCACCAGCACACAAAATCTTCATCTTAGAGTCTGCTCCCTGGGAATCCACCTAAGACACTACCACTGCTTTTAAAGTCATTGGTGTGAAGTCAATTTCCTTCCACTTCTAAAGATTCGAGTCTAAGTCTGTTAAAATGAATTGACAATAGAAAAGTTAATAGGAAAAAAGGTGTACAAATGTATTAATATGCACAAACATGGGAAACATACAATATGTGAGACTCAAGGAAGGGGCCAGAGGTTGAAGTTTATGTACCATCCTGAGGCTATTGAAAGAATAGGCGTTGAGGGCTTCTGGGTGGTAGGTGGAGGTGGTGTCACAGGTTAGGGGAGAGTGAGGGGAGGAAAGCATGGCATGAAAGGGCTGCCTTGTTATGCAAATAAAAATCTCCCAGGGAGTCTCAGAGCCTCCCTCAGACAGAATAGATGGTGGCCTGTGGTAAGGTGTCTCTGTCAGCCCTTCAAAATTGTCAGACTTTTAGTCTCTTTTTCCTGTGAATAAATCTTTTCTATGTTCAGATGAGGCAGGAAAGGGAGTGGAGAGAGGGGGCTCAGAGAAAACCTGTTTGCATCTCCTGTTTATTTCATCAGTGTACATTTTCTATATAGATGTAAACCTGCCCCACAAAAGGACAACTTTTCAAAGCTCTTCCTGTGGTCTGTAGCCCCTCTGAATAGTCATCTCAAAATATGACAAAGAAGTATATTTTAGGGTGAAATATTCTGGCTTCCTTCAAAGTCTCAATAAATGAGCACAATATGTTTTGTTGTGCAAATGCAACAAAATGTAATCCTTTCCTCCACTCTTATTTTCCATTTAATGTCTGTGATTTAAGATTTACCATTAAAAATGCAAAGGGAATGAAAAGGGGACTGGAATTAATTGTTCCAGGTACTTTATACAAATCATCTATTGAACTCCAATCAACAATTCTACAAAGTAAGTGTTTTTACCTCTCTTTTACAAATAAGATATCCAAGGAACAAAGAACCTAAGAGACTTACCAATATAGCTGTTGGTCCTTAAAGTTGCTGAAGTCTACATTATCAGCAACACATTCGTCTGTCTGGTAAACTTATACTCCACTGTCAACAAAATCATGCCATACATTTAGGTATTTTCTTATGCTGAGTTTGTGTTATTTTTGAAACTGCTTAACCTATATTATTACAGCAAAGCTGATGTTTCCCTTAAATTTTCATCAACAAATCTAACTGCTGAAACATTTTTCACAGCGTAAGTAGATTCATGTAAAAAGGTTATTTTGTAATTGATCACTATATATTCTCCATCAATCCAGGAATACACCTTTTTATGTGAGCATACTTTTTAAAGATGAGGTTAGGTAAAGTGCCAGAAGAGAGTTCTATAATTAGAAGTTGATGAAATATGTAGACTTTATCATATTCCAGAGATTGCACGCTTCACCCTCTCATGACAAGTATAGATCTAAGAAATTACAAAACAGACTGCATGACTTACCAAGTTTCTCTTTGGAAAAGGAATTTGGTTTTATATTTATGATGCAGTTGAGTTTTGGAAGTAATGATTATTTTTCTGATCATAAAAATAATATAGCCCCATCTAGGCTTCACACAAATATACAAAAATAAATTTAAAATGACCAAGAATTCCACAAAAGTAATAACTTCTAAATGTTTTGTCACAATTCACTAGATATGAAAATAAATATTAATAAGCAATATCATTTGTACGATTTTACATGCATCATAAGAAAACAATGCATACCACTGCCTTTTATTATGTATATTATAAAATTATTAATACCATAGATTTTACTCACATTTTTCATTTTGTTTTCTATGTGATATATAATGGAAAAAACTTCACATTATAATGATGTAGAAAATGAAGTATTAAAATACCATGTTGTAAGAGATTCCATCTAAAAATAGAAATTTAGAGATTAGAATAAAAATGGTTCTTTAATTCATAAGAGCATTTGGAAATACATATTACAAAGGGTACAACTTTCAGAATATTTAAAGCTTCTGTGGCCAACTAATTTAATTCAATTCAGGTGCTCGCCATTGTTAAGCTCTTGCTAATCCCTGTTGAAAGATTGAGGAATAAGTTGGCCTATCATGGTAGCTTTATTTCATTCACACTATCTTTATCATTTTTGAGTTATTGTACTAAGCCTTGT
Source organism: Indri indri (assembly GCA_004363605.1). Classification (NCBI taxonomy): domain Eukaryota; kingdom Metazoa; phylum Chordata; class Mammalia; order Primates; family Indriidae; genus Indri; species Indri indri. The sequence goes on from RJWJ010018587.1 coordinate 10,717, forward strand.
TTCCTATTTTTATTGGGCTGAAACTGCTGTCAAATAATTCAGTTTTATCTAACAGTGTTCTGGAGTATTTTGGTGCTCATTGTTTTGTAGCATATTAATCAAGACTATTGCCGCCTTATCTATCTTGTTAGCATTAAATTTGCTTTCATTTAAGAGAAGAGCTAAATAAAATTTTATTTTCTATCTCTCACTGATCAATTTTGATTGTTTTCTTTCCATTGATTATTCCAGATGATGTTAAAGTGTCAGTAAAATTTCAATTTACAAGATTTCCTTTTTCTGCCACATTGACGGTTAATGAAAAAAATAGCTTCGTAGAATTTTCTCACACTCAAGGCCTTGATTTAGTATATAAATTCATTATTTATATGTGTATTTTTCTCACCTTTTGATCTCTAAGGGCTATTTGTGCTTTTGTAGAAGTCAGTAGACAAATTAGAACTTGCCAGTATATTTGTGGATTCATAGTGGTCTCTTTGGGAATAATTTTATTTAACAATGATAACTTCTTTCTTAATGATACCTTATCTATGTTAGTATATGTCATATGCAATATGACAATAAAGGATATTGCTTTGCTTGTACTTCTCTCTTAGTGATCACGTCCTTTAGAAGGTTTAGCCAAGGTGAGGCCATGAAAAAATGTTGATATTAAATTGTCCCAAAAATATGTAATAAAACATTTTGTTCTTGTTTGAGTGAACTGAATTTCTTTTTCAACACCAAAGAATAAAAATGTAGGAGAAAGTAATAAATGCTAATTTCACTGTACTCAAATTTTGAGTAGATTTCTGGCTTTGGTTACCAATTTTTTTTTCCCCCTAAAAAGAAAACATGTTATTTCAAAAAGGATAAAGTTCTAGCTGCTGGCTACTTGCTTCACCTGGACTTAATATGAATGCCATTGAAGAGCACCATCATTTGCAGCACAGAGATCTCTTTATCCAACCTATGTCCCTAAGAAACCCCTTTGCCAGGCCACTGATGGGGTTTTGAAATGTGAAGCTGATAACACAGATTGACTCTTGGCTGGAGACCATCCTGCAGGCTACTGTGCCCAAGATGAAGTGTACTCTTGTTCTTCATTACTCTTTTTATCCATGTACAGTTAGATGAAATGAACATTAAGGGAAGCCTTAAGAGAAAAAAGAATGGATTAAATGCGTGCTATTTAGCTTGAGAATAGAATTTATTTGGGATAAAGAGATTTCCATTTGTGATTCTCTATGTGTATGCACGTGGGTGCGTGTGTGTTTGGGGAAGTTTGAAGAACTGCAGGAATTGCGAGCTTTGTAGCAGTGGTAACATAGGCAGAGTGTACAATAAATTTTTTGTGAGTCTGAACTTTACATCTGTTTGCACAAATAGAACTACTTCTTGTTTCTTCACCTTTTGCCTCTTTTAGTCACTAACCGCATCTAACAGCAACATTTTCCGATTCTAGTATTTCTCTACCCCCAATCTGAAGAAAATAATCACTTTTCTACTTTTCTAGGTTTGAAAGAATAAGCTTTTCCACTTTTGCTCTTTCCTTTATGTTTCCTCTAAAATTAATTTGCAGGGTAACAGAGCTAGTAGTAATACAGGTGGGATACTTACGTGTATGCATTTCTTTTTCCTGCCTTATGCCCTGAACAAGTTATTTTGCATTTTGAGGCTAACCCTACTTAAACTGGCCTCTAGTTTCTCTAGGTCCGTACCAGGCCTGGCATGCTTCCTCTTAAGCATCGTCTTTTTTGTTTGTTTCTCAAAAACACTAAGCAATGGCATGAGCAAGTGTGTGTGTATTTAAGATGGCACCATGGATTCAATTCTCTAAATTAATATTAAAAATATTAATTTTTAAGTCTTTAAAGGAGAGTTCAGAAGATAATTTTTAAAAATAACAGCCCAGATCCATGTCTTTCCTTTCCTTGCTTCCAAAATTGCAATGATATTATGTAAGAAATTTGGAAATATAAGCAAATAAATGCATAGCAGCACTACACACTTGGGAAGAGTAAAATAGTGAGGAATTTCTGGAAGATTTGAAGGAAACGGCATGAAAATGAGGTGAAACACTGGATCTAAACACAAATAAGGAAACCCATAGAGTTGGAGTAAAAGGGCCCTATAACTTAGACTTCCAACAAAACTTCACAATATCTCTATGGTTATTCTGAAGCAGCCTTAAAAATGTTTCTCATTGTTGGCTGAAAATTGTAATGAATTTACTTATTCTGGTTTGCAATTAGAAGCTGAGATACAACTTACCTGCATAGCCTAACAGTGAAAAGTAAAGAGCCAATGAATCTTGGGGCTATGAGCCAGAAAGCTCATAAAGTGAATGACCTCATGGGGTCAAAGGTAAGAGAGGATAGAGAGAACAGACATGTGCACTATAAATTTTTAATTTGTTAGCTTTGTAATGTATACTGCTATACCCTCTTCCATCTTACCTAATGAATCTTTTGTAAAGATGACTTTGCTTACTGACTTTCAAAAAATATGAGATTAGAGTCCTTCCCAGGGAACTGAAAAGGGCACCAAGACTCTATCCAGGTTGAGGTTGACACCATGCATGCAGGTACAAAGATAAAGGATGGATTACATATGCATCACCTGTTTGGAACTACTTGTATCAAGTACAGTGTTGAAATACAAGATATGAACAATCATATTTACTACCCACTTAAAATTTGCCAATCCTGAGAGGAGAGAAAATGTGTACATAAATTTCAGTTCAATAATTTACTTGAGAGAAAACGTGATTTTACTTCAAGATTTCATTTCAGTGACTCAGTAGAAGTATAGAAATATAGAGGCTATGTGAAATAATCAATGAGTAAGAGGTAAAAAGGCTATGGTTTCAAAAGGAGAAAAATAAAAACAGAATTAATATAAGAATATTTAATTTACTTATCATATATTTAGTAAACATTTCCTGTATACAATGGGAATTCTGACCTGGGTCTTATCCTCACTGGGTATAATAGAATAGCTCCAGCTGAGGGAGTTATAAAGGGGCCAAAAGAAAGAAGAAAAGGCGTAGTAACCTTAAAATGTAATGCTTATCTTGTAGGAGGAAGATGAAGGGTCTCCTAAGGAAATAATGATGGTGTCAGAAATAAAAATGATGAGTAACATTTGTTGTGTGTTTACTTTGTTCTAGGTATTATTTTAATAACTCTATGTGTATAATTAATGTAATTCTCATATTTTATGAATTAGATATAGTTATTACTATCCATCCTGTAGACTCATAAACTGATCCAAAGAAAAGTATTAATAATATGCCTAAGGTCACCTGGCTAGAGAGGGTTAGAACCAGACCCTGAGCCCTGGCAAGCTGGCTCCAGAGTCCATGCTCATATTCCTGATGCTACATCAGCTCTCAGGCCTGGTGAGCAACATGGATTTATCCAGGGTTCAGAAGCCACGGGGGGAGAGATTTTCAACAAAAGATGAAGTGTTGTCTAGTGGGTGCTGAAGACTTTTTTCAGGGAGGTCAAGACAGGCAACCTTTGTGGAAGATCTGGAAATTGTAAAATGACAGATTATCATTGAAAAATTATTTCAATGAAGTCAGAAAAGCAAAATCAGCATTTGAGAGGTTAAGACAGTGTTTCTCTAACTGATGGTCTTTAGACAACCTAATTCAGAATCACTTTGGGTGCCTTTTAAAAATTCATATTCCCTGGGATACATTCCAAGTGCCTTTAAATGGAATTCTCCAGGAATATTTAGTTAGAAGAAATAGAGAATCAATAAGGAGCATATAAATATATAAATAAATAAAATTTTAAAAATTAAGAAAATAAAAACAAGAGGGGAAGGATGAGGAAGAGGATTGAGACGGCCACAGCCCAATTTACATACTTTAGTCGACAAGGAAAACTCTGCTATTAAAGGCATTTTCATGGCCATCTGTTTGTATTCTAACATGGGCTGGGGAAAGACTAATTGCTAGCCCAAGAGATTAATCAAAGTGCTTTCTTCTTGCTATATTTTCAGTAGTGTTTTAGGGACTCTCATCTATCTACCAGTCATCAAAGCGAGTGGCTGCCTCCCTCTAAATCTAGCTCTGGAGGTTGGGAACGAGTCCTGAGCATTGTAGGTAAATTTGAAGAGCAGATAATCCATCTGTGCAGGGACAGGAGGGCCATGTACATCACAGTTTGCATCTGGTCTTGCTCTTTTGCTTGGCATTCAGACTATCAAATTTTAGAACTTCATTATAAATGAGTGTCCAAGTGTGTATACTTCCTCCCAAACAATTTATTTCAGCAGTACTTTATGTATTTTTCCTGTTTCTTGATACCTCTTCACTTGTTGAGTATATTATCTTCACATGGTGGTAAGTTATTTTTTTTCCCAGAAGTAAATTCACATTTTTAACCTGATAAATACTCATTGTGCAATTATCAAGTAATATGTTAATGCTGACTATTCTGTCATGTCTCCTTTATTCTTTCCCACATCAGTTGCATGTGTGCTGGAGTCCCTGCCTGCCCAAGATACTATACCCAAGAGAGTTACTGGGATAAGGGGTCTTTAATATTTTTCCTTTCATTTTTTCCCCTATTTAAAATTAAAAGTCCTTGATAAAGTGATTTTTACCTTGAGGTATCTGAATACTGTTTTGAATAATTACTCTTCCTTATGTTTAATTTACCCATTATTAACTGTAAAAGAGACCAAAATTGAAAACTGTTAACAACAAACCATATTGTCCTTATTTTATTTCAACAAATACTGAGAAAATACTACCCATTGTTTTTTGTCAAGACAATGTGAGATTTGAGAATTATACTTATTCTAATTTCAAAATCCAATTTTTAAGGCAGAAAAATCACAATTTTATAAAAAAGTAGGAATATTTTTCTTTTCATTATTTAAATCTTTTAGTTGAGAATTCCTAAGTTTGAGACAATAAATTAGGATGATATCAAAATAACCTAACACAACTTATAGGTGCTCAATTACTTGTGATTTGTGATTATAATTATGTCAGGCACGTTTTATTTGCTCTACTAATCAAGAATCCCATTTGCTGTACTATTGATGGAAATGTCCCAATGTTTGTAACTCTTGCTATCAGGTTTTTATTCTTACTTCCACGAAATATTTTTTTACCTTTTAAAGAGAATTTCCAAAAGAAATATCTTTAGTTCCAGAAAAAATTTTAATAATGTACAATATTCTCACTAATATAAGCATCAGAGCCCAATATAATTCCACTGCATTTCTGATGTGGAAAAACAAATTAAAGCAGAGATCTCTAAATTCCATGTGCCTACTCCTGAAATAATTTCTTTACTAAAGCTATTGATAATTTTTTGTACTTCTCTCACATAAATTTTTATTTATATAATTGTATTGTTACATAACTATGGTGCATATTTATGGGTCCATGTGATATTTTGATACATGCGCACAATATGTAATGATCAATCAGGGCAATTAGGATATACCAAAGCTATCAATAACATTGCGATTGTCCATCACATGAGGTTGACTTATTCAATGATGCTTGAAAAATCTGCCTGTTTTGCACTTCAAACCATTTAATGACTGCCTTTATTAATTTAATATAAAAGCCAACCACCAAATATTGTATATGATAACAATAATTTCTTCGAAGTTAAATTATAATCAAATCATATAAAATAAATAGTTATTTCTTTTAATGTAACTGGAAGATGAATGCGCCTTGTTTGTTGTGAAGAAATGGTGTTGTTAGGAATACAATAGTTAAAGGGTTATAAAACTTAAAATAGAATAAAATTGTCTGAAGTAGTCCTGATTACACAGAGATTGCTTATCACATGTGATTTGGGGAAGTGTTAAAAATTAAAAGAAAGTGGGCAGATATAGGCAAAAACTGAAAGTGAGGCATGAAGTCCCAGAGAGGCAAGATATATATATTAAAGGGGTTCATAGAAACATTAAGGCCTGAAGGAGCTTTTCGGCTCATGTCTCATTTAGGACTCCAGGAGAATTCTACTTTGTCCAGTGAGTTTGTGTAAAGTAAAGAGATCAGATAAAGAGAACTTAAATTGTGCTAGTCTAGTGCACTCTTCAGTTGCCCTATGGTGGAAAGGAGGGGTTCAGATATTCTCCTAGTTGCCTGCATGGTGAAGTTCTTTGTAGCTGGGTTGAGAAATGTTGGTCCTAGGATGGTGAGGGGCAAGGAAACCTCACCTTCTAGAGCTGGGCTTGGTTCAACGATGCCGCAGAGACTCAGGAGTGATTTGCAGCATCAACATGAATCAATATAGGATCAGGTTAGCCAGACAAATACCCTGGTACTTGATCAAGCTAGAAATGACATGAGCTTCAGGTTTAGTAGTAGGATTTCAGCAAAAGTCATGGCAAAATGCCCTTGGCTGGGCACCCAAACAACGATACCCCAGTGGACTTCAACTAGCATGTGCTTGAGGACCAGTAGCCAGGGATTTGTTCACATAAGACTTACTCCATATACCAAAAACCTTTTTGGAAATATCTTTAGGAGCAGAAGAAATTGGAAGTAAGCCAAAAGATTGGATGCTAAAACTAAAAGTAACTGAGTTATCCAAATGAGAATGTGTGAATCAACAGAGAGAGAGAGCTACCATGATTAGCACATTCAAATATTAATTTGTAACTTTGCTGTGTCTCTCACATGGCATAAGGGTAAAAGATATCCAGAAGTTTCCAATAAAATGTAGCTGAGGATGCTGTTTGTGAGCAAGACCAGCCAAACAATTTGCAGGGCCAACTGCAAATGCAAATGCAGGATGACTTGTTAAAAATCTATTAAGAATTTCAGGGTACTCACAGTGGAGCATTAAATCAGGCACCGGTCCCTTGTGAATATAGGATCATGTATGACTGCACAAGTCACAGGGCCATGGAGGTGACCCTGGCTGTGAGCTTGCCTGATGAGGTTACAGCTTCAGAGAGGACCTGTCCCTGTGAGCAATGGCTACTGGTAAGACCACTAAGCCCAGCAAGTGATTGGGGTCCCAGCTGGACCTCAGGGGAAGTGTAGCGCTGAAGAGAGCAGAAGTGAAGCCCAATCAGTAGATGGGATGTGGCTCATTCTCTCCAGGAACATTTTAAAAACAAGAGAACTAAATGTGAGTTCACGAGCCACAGATTTGTATGTCAGAGGTCAGAAGGGAGCCCAATAACCATGTAGAAAATGGTTGTGTACAGTGGTGTGCTGGTAATTGTTGAACAGCCAGCTCTCCAGAGAATAAAAGCCATGGTATATAACATTTACCTATTTTCCACCATGGCTACCAATATGATATGAGGGAAGACTGAGTAGGTAATAGATATACACAATTGCTTCTTGCAAGCCAGTGCAAGTTTTCACCACATCCCTGGTTGTTGTGTGGCCAGCAGGTTCAGAGGACACTATGAGTACTTTTACAAGTAGAAGGACATTATGGTAGGCCAAATAATGTCCCTCCAAATATGTCTACATCCTAATCCCTGAGACCTGTAGGTATGTTGCCTAACATGGCAAGATGTTTTTGCAGATGTGAGTAAATTCAGGATCTTGAGATGAGGAAATTATGGTGCATTATCTGGGTAGAAAAATGTAATAACAAATGTCCTCTTGTGAGGAAGACAGGAGGGTCAGTGAGAAAGGAGATGTCATCATGGAAGCAGAGGTTGGAGTGATGTGCTTTGAAGGCGGAGGAAGGGACCAAGGAATGTATATGGCTTCTTTTTTAGCTGGAAGAACCAAGGAAATAGATTCTCCCCTTAGAACCTCCAAAAAGGAACAGTCCTTTTGACACGTTGATTTTAGCCCTTGAGATCCATTTCAGACTTCCGACCTCTAGAACTGTAAGATACATTTGTTTTATTCTAAACCACCAAGTTTGTGGTTATTTGGTATAGTAGCAATAGGAAATGAATACAGATGCCATTCTTTTCCCAGGTGCTATGAGGTCAAACAAGTACTCACTCTCCCACTGACCTGTTGGTGTTCTTTTAGAAGAGAGCAGGGGATAGGAAATATTAAGCATTTGTCTGAAAGAATTACCCAAAGACAATGTTTAAATTACTAAATGAAGTAAATTGAGTTTTTTTCTAGCCCATGTGGTTAAAGGACTTATGATAGTTAATTTTATATGTCAACTTGTCTGGGCCATGGTGCCCAGATATTTGGTGAAATATAATTCTGAATGTTTCTGTGAAGGTGTTTTTTGTTTGAGATTAACATTCAGACTGGTAGACTTTGAGTAAAGCATATCGTCCACCTTAAATGTGGTGGGCCTCATCCAATCAACTGAAATCCTCAAGAGAGCAAAGAATGACTTCCCTCCAGCAAGAAGGAATTCTGCCAGCAGACTACCTTTAGACTTGAACTGCAACCCTTCCCTGAATCTCCAGCGTACTGATCTACCCCATCAGATTTTTGACTTGCCAAGCTTCCATAATTGTGAGAGCTCATTAGCTCTCCTGAAGATAGACAGATAGATAGATCTCTCCCTCTCTCTCTCTTTCTCTGTATGTGAACACACATATACATACACATGCACACACACACACCCTTTGTTGGCCCTGTTTCTCTGGAGAAGCCTAAATAATACACACATCTAAGTTTATGTTGAATACATTTGTAACCTCAGAGTACATGTAATCCATCAGCTGTAGAATTGTAGTCCCTGTTCAAACCCTAATTATCTCCCTCCTCAACCTGCAATGTCTGAAAGAGGCCAAAAGCTGTCTCTCTCATGTGTATTTAAGAACATCATATTCTTGGTTTCCACCTGATATTTGGCACTTTTCTTCTCTCTTCCTCTGGTTCATTACAAAAAGTCTCATTTAAAGCTGCCAGCATAGTGCCACCACTGTCACCCAGCTCACCCAGATGTGCCTGTGTGTTCCTTCCCCAACCCTAACGCTCTCCAAAGGTGCCTAGACCAGTGAAATTGCCAAAAGGGCCATATCCTCTCCCACATTCTCCATGGCATAGAGGAAGACAGATTCAGAGTTGAGACATAATGTTCATGTTGAATATACTATACTAGGAAATCCAAATTAGAAGATATTATTTTATTTCTTAATTTACAACTCCTCTCCCTAGATGGAAGTCCATGTGGGCTGGGGCTTCGACCAATCTGGGAATCCCTCTTTCCCTTCAACAGTAAAGAATGGTTTACTCTCTAGTTCCTCGACAGATAAGTTTTCCCAGGAGGCTCAAGGTCCCCTTAAACGGTGTCCTGAAGGACCCACCCCCATATGCAATTTTCACATGATCAGATCATTCTGGATTTTTCACATGAATGTAGCTCAGATGAAGCTAAACCTTCTACTAGTTATATTTATTTAAATTTTATTCTGGATGCTCCCCTTAGAATATTAAATATATTTTAAAAACTCATATATGGGTTCACAGCCAGCTAGATAAGTTATATCTTAACTACTGTGCTTATCCTTCCGTAATTTAATGTGCTAGCGGACTAATTGGGTTAGTGGCCTGAAGGAAGAGATTAAAAGTATTTATCTTCATTTTAATACTCAGTGCAATGAGTGTGTCTTCTATGTAAAGAATTCCTATTCAGAACCTAGGGAAGAAGAAAAGTAGGTACCCATTCTCACTATTAATTATTGATCTAAAAATATTTTGCCTATTTGCATATTTATAGGGGTGTTATTCTAAGCATTTAGCACTTGATTTCTTTAGGTAAAATCTAGTGTGAACACAACTGTTTCCCGCTGAGGAATGTTTATGTACATAAAAGCAATAAACTATTTATGTTTTATAAGTGCATATACAAACACACCATAACTAGGACCCATCTGGCAGTTACTGTCTAGCTTTGAGATATGTATAAAGCCCTGTTTGAATATGGTTTTATACAGGAAAAGATGGAAATGTGACCATTATGAAAAGAGGATCTTCCTAAAATAAGGCTTGTTTTCCTATTGCTACTTTGTTTCTAGTTTCTCCTAATTGTTTCTGGCAGTCTTTTATTTGCCTCGATTGTTTAATAAGATTCTTGAAAGAAGCAAATGCAGTAATGTAGGTGGCAGTAGTTCAGTGATCTCTTTTTCTTACAAAGATGCAAATTTTAATTAGTTATCTCCTCTGAAGTAGCTGAGTTATTTGAACACAAATGGCTCTAGGAATTCCATATAAAACCTGGAATTAAAGTCAAGGGAATAAACTCTGAGGACTTGAGAGATTTCTGGGATGTTTCTTACACACAGAAAATACCCATCACCCTGTGGTATGTAGCACTGATAACACCAAAGCCAAAAGATGTAGGATCTGGGGACCGTAAGGAGGAAGAGAGGTGGCGAAAGTGTATTGTCTTTTGCAGGTGACCTGGGAACAAAGCGATAAAAGCAGCAGTGACAGCTGTGGGAAGAAGGAGAACACAAACAGAACCTCCAGGACCAACCAGAATATAATTTTTTAAAGAATGTAAAGAACAAATAGTCTGCATCCAAGAGATGTTGATCCAGGTAGTTGAAACGACAGACACTTGTATTAGGGTGTCTCTATGTTGGTGGTTCTAATAAGCATCACCTGAGTACTTGGAAAAGTGCAATTCTTGGGGCCTATCCCAAATATATTGAATCAGAAACTCCAGGGATACGGCAAGCAATCTGTGATTCTGTTGTAGGCTTAAGTTTAAGAATCATTGCCCTATGTAATAACACCTCAGAAGCAATAATTTAAAGATTAAATAGGTAATTTATGTAATGTGTTTAGTACAAGCAAAGTTAACCTTCAATAAAACAAGTGTTAGCTATAGTTATGGTTAGTTCTTGTTAAATGCTATATTCAACTGGAAGAAAAATCAAGGTTGGGAAACAAACATGTATATAGACATAGAGTTTTAGGATTTATAGCATCCTTAGAGAGATATTTCATGGGCCTCCTTATTCTTTGACATATACAGACCACCTGGAAATCTAAAATGTAGATTCTAATCCAGACTGGTCTGGGGTGGGGCCTGGAAATTCCGCATTTCTAACCAGCTTTCAGTCGATGTTGTGGCCGCTAGTCCTGTTACTCTGAGTAACAGTGATCTAGCCCATGGCCCACTTTATTTCCACTTGGCAGTTCTTCACAGCCCCCAAAGCAATCTTAAATGGAAGTATGAGTATTCACAGCACAGCCGAATGATAGAAGGTGGGCAGCAGGCTGGGACTCTCTGGAGTTCGTGTCATCTCCCTTGAGTTGTAGCTTAGTTCATCTTTTTTTAGGAAGCAATTTAACACTTCCCATTCAAGAGAGTTTGGAAGGTAGTCATAAATTCCTAAAGTTTTATGATCATTTTCCATTAATTATATAACTTCAGAGGGAGACAAATAGTACTGCTAGACTCTATAAAAGGGGAGAGAGATCCATTAGAGAAGCCACATACAACTACCATCACGTTGATCTTACTTTGCAAAACCATCTGGAGGAGTTCATACTCCTGCTTTGCTCCATAATTGGTCATGTTTAATTTTCCAAAGCAGCTCCTCTTTTGAAGCTAAACTTAGTTTTACTTGTTTATTTATATACACAGATTCTTGGTGTGTGACCACATGAATGCCAGCAAGTAGAATTTTTAGTTAAATTGTGTTTCAGTTGTGATCAGCTCATCTTTCGGTAGTTTCACAGATTCATTCCAAGAAATGATTAAAAATATATGTCTACACTTTAATAGAGAAGCTGGGTAGTGCTAAGTGGTCTTTCTTTTAAACAAAACAGTTAAGGGCTTAAAGTTAAGTGGTGGTATGACACAATTTATTTAAGTAGAATCCACTTAAGTATAAGATTGCATTTCTTCTGGACTCTGGCTCTTTTAGCTCTGGTACATTTGAACTTAATTGGATTTGACCACTCCATACTTCATGGCTAAAGACAAATTTACAAAGCACAAATTCTAATTCAGTTGAGTTTCCTTGAATTATATGATTCCACATTAAGATTGTTACACAAATTTTATACAATTGGAATTCTATTCATGAAGCTTTTAGTCTAATGTGATATCAGATGCTAATGATAAGCCATAATTACACTATATTTTTATAACAGTCACAAAACAATTATCCCAAAAATAAAATGTGTGTTCAATGTCAGCTTCAGAAAAATTGTTTCTAAATCCTCAATCCTCAGGACTCCTTTCGTCTGTGTTAAAGCCACCGTGGCCTGAAGCTCCAGGCTTCCATTTTCACAACTCCTAGCTCAGCAAAAGAGAGTGCTGGGAGTGCTTTCCTATTTATTACAGCAAAAAGCCTTATCTATCACTGAAATCTGTAGCAAATGCAGAACTAGGGAAAATTAGTAGTAGGATCTAGAGTCAACCCTGACTCTCTCACAGTGGAGATAATATTTCCTGAACAGAGGTACCTGGAAAATCACACCTTTAAAGCCTTTATAAGGAATTACAGAAATTTAAAGGATAATAAACTTTAGCCAATCTCTTGTATGAGCCCAAAATAATGTCTTCTTGGCTGAAAATTTCTATGGGAAAAATCACATAATCTCTACAACTCCAAAAGTGTACTTGGGCCTGTATTTTAAAAGTGTCTCTTAAAATATCAGGTTGCAGCCTCAGTTTTGTTTTCATGTGTAGGATTTGGCTTATTATTTGGATTTTAAAATAATTTGACCCTTTGCTAAGAAAATTAATTTTTATGAGCATAGAAAAATTTTATTGTCTGCTGTCATTTTATAAGTTTAGAGTTTTAAATTTAGCCCTTAGAAGGATGTTTCCTTTTCTTCCTGGTTACTTTTTGCATCGTAGGTCAGTACCCTATCAGTAGGCAGCCTTAGTTTTCAATTTCATACTCCACCACAAAAAGAGAAAAAAGTACATCCCACCCCTTAAATTTTATTCAGGACTCTTATTAAGAGCACATGAGTACATTAAAGTGTTTGCTATTGTTTTAAATATTAGTTTGCTCTTAGTAACAGCATTTTTTACAGTTTTGTTGTCATCAGTAAAAGCTTATCTTAGAGAAATTCTAAAAATATATCATTTGAAAATAAAATTAATTTTATTTTATAAGGTAACATAACAGTGATACTATAGCATTTTAAAGAATAATTATTTGTATGTTTTAAAGACTTCATAGAAAATGCGGATTCCAAATAAAATCATGTTCCCCATGAAAGCAATAGTTATAAATATATTTTCTTTTGATTAACACAAACACACACGTAGAGTCTATGATCTTTGTTAATTTTTTGTTTAGGGAGCAAATTATGTAGTAGACAATGTTATCTCGGTATACTTGTTACTGTTCTCATTAGTATGATGCTATTATTATTCAGAAGTTTTAGTTGTAAATGTCAAAAAACTCAAACTGGCTTGAAAAGAGAGTGTATGGCTCATTTAATGAAATGTTGGAGATGAGGGTGAAGAGCTGGGGTATGCTTGGTTTGGGGTACAGCTGTATTTGATGTCATGGCCCCTGCTGTCAGACTGTCCTGGTTCCACTATTTACTGGCTCTACGATATTGCACCTATTATTTAAATCCCTTGGGCCCCAGGTTCTTTGACTGTATAATGTGTATAATAATATCATCTTCTTCAGAGTGTTGTTGTATTAACATATATGAGACCCCAAACATAGAAAGCGTACAGTATTACCATCAACATTTCATTTCCAAATCCCCTTTCCTCGGGTAGGCTTGCTTCTCTGTTGACACCATACTCACCAGCAACTCCTGCCTTCCATTCCCCAGCACCAAGGTCAGCAAAAGAGAATATCTCTTTCCTACTTCTTACAGCAAATGCCTCAGAATAACATTTACTCAACTGATTTGTTTTATGGCCAATCCCCATGGCCAGAAAGCACATGTACGCCTCTGAAAAGCCAGATGTGGCTCACATGCGTACCCTTGGAACTGACATCAATCCCACACAATCCAGGGAAGGGAAGGGCTGGTTATCCAAGGAAAATTGAAGTCCTCTTGCCAGGAGAGGATGAAATAGATTTAGGCAGGCGAGAACAACAGCTATTTATTTTTAAAGTTCTTTCAATTTTAATTCTAACATCTTGGCTATATCTTTAATGCTTGTTCTAAATTATTTTGTCTCTTTCTAATTACAAGCATTTGTAGAATGTCAATAGTAATATTTAGTACTATAACTTTAGTTCAGTAACTGTAAATACAACATCAGATTCACTAACAACTAGCATGTACCTTTTTGTTACCAAAATTTTCTCATTTGAAGAGCTTACATTATTATTTCTCTATTTTATCTCCTATTAATTGTGAAAAACAAAGTAGTCTCCTACAGAAACAAAACAATAAACTTCACAAATATGTCTCACAATTTAGAAGAAATTCAAGACATTGGCTTACAGATTCCCTCATTTTGTTTTTATAAGATTATCACTGAAATGTAGTATTTCAATCTACACTGCAACCTAATGTGTTACTCATTTAATTTATTCTGTGGAGACTTTTTTTCATAGGTAAACAGTGTTTTGGGTTTAAAACCTCAGGAAAACTAGAATGTCATAATTAACATGATGTAGGTATAATAATAAAATATACTTTATATAATGTGCTTATTAATTCATTCATTTATTCAACAAATATTATAGAGAACCTCTTATTTTGCAGGCAAAGATCTTCACTTTCATGAAATTTATTGTTTAGAATTTACAGACAGATGATAAATCAGACACCATAAAAGTAAATTTTATTATAATAATATATGGTATAGTATAATAGTTTAGGGACTATGTAGATTTTACTTTAGGTATTCAAGTTGATATATTTCAGTCTCAGCCTTAAGACAAAGGGGAAAGCAAACAAAAGCATACCAAAAGATGTTCTATCCAAATCATTGTTGGAGTCTTTCAGTTTATAGCAGTTAATGATGGTAACAGGAGATACCTATGGAATGCTTGTAATTTTAGCATACTTGAGTAATGGGAAATAAAATTACTCTAACTGAAGTTATTTACTGAATGAACATTTCTCTATATTGCTGTTTAATGAAATAATGTAGAAATGTTAGGTCAAATTCTATAAATAAAAATGGATCTTTATGACTTTTTAGGAGACCAGATGATTCCCCCTCAAACTAAGTAATCCTTTCCTTGAATGCTCACATGACTCCTTAAATACTTGTACCTTTTTACTGTGCTTGTTGCTGTTCATAGTTTACCTAGTTTCAGAGTCCTGTGCATGGGTCATGGTCATCAGTTCAGCAGGTCATTGTTCCTTCCCCACTTCCCTGAATAGCCAGACCCTGGGCACTGGCTCATATCATTGCAGTCCTATTGCTCTAAGATCCACAGTAAATGTTTCTGTTGTTTCCCCCAGTCGATATAGGGGAAACCATAATCTTGCTGCATTATTGGGGACATAATTCCCTCCTCTGTCATCCCCAGCTATCTAGAGGTTTCTCCCCTTCCAACTTCCATATTGACTTGGATCAGTGGCCAGAGTGGTTAGTGGCTAAGACACATGGCTCTTCGATAGGGAACCACTGGCCTCTGTCCTCCCGTTATACTCTCTAACTCTCTGGAACATCATTACCTTGTCTAAATGCAGAGAGAATCTTTATCCGAATATGCCAAAGAGAACAAATTATCTGCAAGTATGTGCGTTTGAATGAATAGAAATAGTTCTGGTGCGTACATGGGAAATAGTTAACAGTGGTTACTTCTGAAGAGCACAGAGTTTTGGGGATGTGAAAAACTTTTTTGTATTTTACTTTGTATTTGCCTTTATTGTTTTAACCTTAGTGCATAAAACACATACCTGATTTAACAGAATATATCAAATGAATCTCTGTTTCTTCCTATTTATTTCATTATCATTGTCATCATTCATGGCCTCAGAGGATGCAAATGACACATTCAGATGTGTGGACAGTGAAAAGGTAAACTGTAAGTGGTAGTGCAGTATCCCGGAGCTGTTAATAGCGAGTGGTTAACTACTGTTCTTGAAAGGGTTAAGAGGATTGTTTCCACATCTTTGCAATTGTGAATTGTGCTGCTATAAACATTCGCGTGCAGTTGTCTTTTTTATAGAATGTTTTTTCTTCCTTTGGGTAAATGCCCAGTAGTGGGACTGCTGGATCAAGTGGTAGTTCTACTTTTAGTTCTTTGAGGTATCTCCATATTACTTTCCATAGAAATTGTACTAATTTGCAGTCCCACCAGCAGCATATGAGTGTTTCTATCTTTCCACATCCATGCCAACATTTGTTGTTTTGGGACTTTTTGATAAAAGCCATTCTCACTGGAGTTCAGTGATATCTCATTGTGGTTTTGATTTGCGTTTCCCAAGCACACATGTACTCACCATTAAATTGATACTAATCAATCAACACTTATGTGCACATATGGAAATAGCATTCATCGAGTGTCAGGCAGGAGGGAGACAGGTGGAGGGGATGGGTAAATTCACACCTAATGGGTGAAGTGCTCATTTTCTGGGGAATGGGCATGCTTGTAGGTTTGACTTGGGTGGTGCAATGGCAATATAGATAACCAAAGTGTTTGTACCCCTATAATGTTCTAAAATTTAAAAAGAAAAAAAAAAGAAAGGGTAAGAAGACAGAGTTTTTGGAACTCAGGGAAGAAAATACCCTGTGGAGATGACTGTTTTTATTTTATTTTATTTTTTTCCCCATTTTGAAAATGATCATTTTTATTGTTTTTATTTCAATAAACTAATATAGTATGCTAGCATGAAATGAGTAGAATTTTTTTAACTAATAGCAATTAAACATTGTTGATTTTAGGTGGTTTTAATTACACAAATAATAAATGTACATTGTAGGAAATATATATAAAGAAATAAGAAGAGACTGTTTCGAAAGAAGTTGTGCCCTTAGACTTTGGAAAACAGGCAGACCCTTGCAACCTGCAGGGAGGAAACTGAGAAATAAACATCATAAGGTCGTTGACTCACTGATCTCATTCGTCTTCCCCATACCTGTCACCTGCTGGGGCTCTGTTTTGGGGTCATGGCTGCCATAAAGCAATGACTATGATCTAATGGGCACCATTAATACAGTCTGTACAGAAATTTCTCAGGTTGGAGACCACAGTAGAGAAGGAAGGAGAGAGCAGCTACAGGACCAACAAATGCTATAAATAAAAATGTTAATAAATAAATCAATGTTTACACACACAGACAACAGACTCTAACTAATTTTGTATGTGCTTTTGTTCATAACTTCAGAATAGCTATACCATTTTTTGGTTTGATTTGGTTTTCCACTTTGGACTTTATTATACATCACCAATTTAAATGTGGTCTTTTTAAAACTTTAAGTGAAGTATCACAGGAATGGAAAAACAAGCACCACATGTACTCACCATCAAATTGACACTAATTGATCAACACTTATGTGTATATATGGGAAGTAACATTCATCAGGTGTCAGGCAGGTGGGAGTGGGAGGAGGGGATGGATACATACACACCTAATGAATGTGGTGTGCATTCTCTGGGGTTGGGCATGCTTGTAGCTCTGACTTGGGCAGGGCAAAGGCAATATATGTAACCCAGTGACACTCTGAAATTAAAAAAAATATAATAAAAATAGACTTTAAATAAAATAGCTATGAAGATAAACAAAGGAGAAAACATCTGTCGAATTTAAAATGAAACCCTGAGAAGCAAATTCATTATACATATAAACTCCTAGTGAAAAACTAGTAAAGAAAAAACTTTAGTTAAAAAGACATAGTAAAAAACTAGTAAAGAATGTACTAAAAAATGGTAAAACAAAACAAACAACAACAACCCCACAATAATACTGTGGACTAACCATTTTACAAAACTGGAGATGTCTCCTGGGGTAGGCTTGGATGTTTTTCAAGGTTCCTTCAACCTCTGAGTCTCTTTGCGCCTGAGAATTACAGTCTTCTCAAGTTCTGGTTACTCTCAATAAACTGTCAACCTGATGATACTTTCAACCATCTGTAAAACTTTTAACTAGGTGTACAACTGACTGTTGTTTAACTATGAGTTATATGGATAAATGTTAAAATGCAATGTTTTAGGATATGTACATGCTTAAGACGCAATAAAATACAACAAGGCAAAGAGTGCCAGCTTTGGGGATGAGGAGAACTTGATTTGACTTTACTAATTGTATGTCCTTAGTCAAGGTATTTGCTATCTCTCAGCCTTCATTTGCTCAACTAAAAAATTGAAAAATGAATAACTACTTCACTGGGCCACTGTAGATTCACTGAGATAACAGATAATAAGTGTTGGCATGTAATACTTGTTAGACACAGATAACTTCTCTTGCCTTAATATGCTATCCTCCTCCTGCTCTCCCGGGGCAGTGCTTTCAATTCTTAACCTGACTCTTGCCCCCAGGAGGTGAGCAGCAGGCTGGCAAACTACTGCTCATCCCACCACCAAGGTCCTGGAGGTCTAAGATTCACCAGGCTGTTTTCACAATAGTGTTCTCCTCCACTGGTGCAAATAATTGAGAATCGGCCTCCTTAATCTTGCAAAGTTCATTAAAGTGAAGCCAGGATTCCTTCTTTGTCTTAGCCCAAGATGTAAACAAAATCAAGATTTAGAACAAATTCATATACTTTCAAAGTATATATTTTTAACAAAGTTATTCATTTTTTCTTTTTGCTCTATTAATAAGATATTTTCAAGAGAAAGAAAGTATGTTCTTCAAGAACTGGTCTTGCTGGTTAATTTTTTTTGTTTTCGGTAATAAAATATTGCGTTGGGAACAATACTGTGCCACCCTAGGAAGAACTAGTGAATTTTTATATCTGTACATAAAGGATTCAAGGAAATAATTTTTAATTTTCTTGTGTTCTTTAATTTCTTTAGGAGCTATATAAACCTCTCTTGTATTTTTACATAATGAAATATGTTGCCCTTTAAATAGCTGGCTTCCAAATGGGTTACAGTAAATCTCTTAATCTTTGAGAATTTATTGTACTCTAAATTGCTCATGACGTGAATCCCAATGGTATTGATGCACAATTTGTATTCAAGTTCAGCAATTATCTGAGCTTCAGTGTATCTCGTTCCATGTAAACCTAAGAGTCAGCACCCCCAAATCCTGCATAATTAAAAAAAATAGGGTATTATGCCATTTGACTTCTGATAATGAGTCTAGTACCACCTTCTTCTGTCCTTGGCCTTCAAGAAAATAATTTTAGAAATGGCAACATTCTGAGAATTTATATTGATTCAGATTTCCCATAAAACTATCAAATTTATTTATATTTTTGTGTTCATGTTAACCTTTTATTAAAATAATTGAAGACTCATAAGATGTTGCAACAGTAATATGGGGGGTTTTCATGTACGCTTCATGGAGCTTGCCCAAAAGATGACATCTTATAAAACCATAGTACTTTATCACACCAGGACATTGGCATGGTGTTAAACTATGGACTTAATTTGTATTGTACTAGCTTTTATATGTATTCTTTTCTCTGTATAGTTCTGTGAAACTTTATTACATGGATAGATTTTTATAACCATTCCCACGACCAGGATACAGAATTGTTCTATTACCACGAAGAAAACTCCCAACCTCCCCACAACACTAATCTGCATCTCCCTTTCCTTGACCTCTGACCTGTTCTCCACCACTATAATTTTGTCATTTTGAGAAAGTTATATGAATAGAACCATATAGTATATGACTTTATTCTTCCAGGACCGCTTTTTTTCAGGCAGCATTATGAATTTAAGATCTAAGTTGTTGTGTTATCAATAATCTTTTCCTTTTTATTGCCTAGTATTATTTCACCATATAGATGTACTACAGTTTGTTTGTTAACTCAGGAGTTGAAAAGCATTTAACTATACGTAAAGCTTCTGTGAAAATTTGTGTACAGGTTTCTGTGTGGACATAAGTTTTCATTCATCTAGGATAAATACCCAGGAGTGCAATTGCTGAGTTGTGTGGTAATATATGTTTCACTTCATAAGGAACTGCCACATTGATTTCCAGAGTAGCTGTATGGTTATATATTCCACCTAGCAATACACGAGCGATATGGTTTCTCCACATCCTCCACAATACTTGATTTAACCTGTCAGTATTTTTTCATTTTAGCCATTCTAACAGGATTATAGAGGTATTTCATTGTGGCTTTAATTTGCATTTCCCAAATAATAAATGATATTCCACATCTTCTCATGTGCCTGTTTGTCATCCACATATTCTCTTTGGCCAAAAGTCTGTTTAGCTCTTTTGCTCATTTGTAAATTGGATTTTTTTCTACCCTTGCTATTGATTTTATAGGATTCTTTATATATTCTGAAAGCAGACTCTTTGTTGGAAATGTGATTTGGAAATATTTTCTCCTAATCTGTGATTTCTCTTTTTATTTTCTTAATAATGTGTAACTGAAAAATAAAGTTTCTAATTTTGATATCTAGGTTTTGATACTTTTATAAATTACGCTTTTGGTGTCATGCCTAAAAACTGTTCACTGACTCTAGGTCACAAAGATGTTCTCCTACTTTTTCTTTTATTAGTTTTGTAGTATTATATTTTATGTTAAAAGTTTTGATCCATTTTCAGTTAATTTTTGTATAAGGTATGAGGTTTAGGTTAAGGTTATTATCATTATTATTTTTGCCTGTGGATGCCCAATTGTCTCAACACCATTTATTTAAAGACTAATCCTTCTTCATTTAATGGTTTTGCAACTTGGTCAAATATCAGTTGGCTGTACTTGTGTGGATAAATTTTTGGGCTCTCAATTTATTCTGTTGATTTGT